>JAQFYZ010004107.1:0-11813 GCA_034695085.1 Cylindroiulus punctatus | reverse complement strand
ATGGATGAGATGATGTATCTATTGTTTGAGGTCAATTTAGATTTGCTCAGTGTTTGTTATTCCATACGAGAAGCAGACTTCGAGGAAATGCTTAACATTGTACCTACAAGTAATGAATATGCTCAATTGCAGTACGTGATATACATGTACACGCATACGGCCCATGTTGGTCAAATGTCTCAATTGGTGTAGTAAACACATTCCTTTGATAACAAATTGCGATCTAAGTGGAACTGAAAGGGAAGGATGTACTCCAAATACGTATCTGCTCTGATAATAATTGCATTTTTGTTTTGACTCTACTCCTTCAGTATAGTTGATGCACATAACACCATATGTGTGTTAAATGTCGCACATTGTAATTTAAATTTTAGCAGAGGATTAGCTTCTCCTAACGCTGGTAAGCTGGCAGTGATTGCCCCTGCACAGGGGCAGCTAATTAAGCATTTCTTTTTTCGGTTAGTTTAGGCTAGTCTAGGTTAAGTTGGGTACAACAGAATAATAAAAAAACGACAAACAAGATCACAACAAACAAAAAATGGATCAATTTCGATAGCTAGAGCATATATGATTCTTGTAAAGACGGCTAGACATGTAGGGTTGGACTAAATGTAAAGATTTCATGCATATTTGAAACATTAGAACATGTAAGAGCTCGTATATCCATTTGCTGGTTCGGAATTAAGTTTTTCAGAGCAGCCGTGGTTCCATACGTTAACTGGCGTCGTTGTGGTAATTAATTTTTTCATTAGGTTTTGTGCGAGAGACTAGCTAGGTGGCGCTGAGTAAGAAAACCCCAAAGCTAGAAAAAAGTCCTTACTTCGTACGCACATGGGCTTATTTGTGTATTAATTGAATCTGACAAGAGATAAAATAATCCGAGGGCAATTTCATCTCGGTCCGTCCTAGTTAGGGTCAGGCTCGTGACGTTAATTAATAAGATGTGTAAATTCCTGTTAATGATTTTTGGCTAAATGTGTGATTACATCCACGGCTTTGTTGTGGCATTAATAGATTTGAGGCAAAGAAGTCGGAGATATAATGGGTTTTCGGCTGTGAGTTAGGCTCATATATTAATGCCTAGACGAGTTAACCCCTATTTTTGCGGGCTAAATTGCGTGAAATGTAATTATCAGCGAATGTGGTCGGGCTCCGGCTCTTGCCCACATTGGCTGTCAGCTATTAATCCGGTTGAGGACGAAAATTGACAGACGAAAACATTGTCGTTGAGCTCGAATGATAAGATTGCGAATAATCGAGCTTTTCGCCTGTCCAACAACTGGAAAATTAATGAAGAATCTTTCGACCATTTCTTTATTTCATTTGCAGCTTAATGTGAGGGGCGTCTTAGCGTTACCTTCACTTAACCAGTTTTGTGCTTAGAAAATGTTCAAGGCTTTCATGCTTTTACACAATTAATAAACACATTTAAATTTGTTAGAAATTTGAGACTTTGATATGGAATCATTCTACCATCATCACTATTACTGGATTGGTTTTTCTAAATCATTTTATAATAACGATATCGAGCTTTCTGGTTACATATTCTGCTACCTTTGCTTTTGAAATTGGGAATGCGATTCGAATTAACACTGGTAATGGAAAGCAGAATGTGTTTACTAGGTGACCTTACTTGCCTTGAGTTTACTGCATTTGAAAATATGGTTGAATGTGGTTTGATTTAAGGCACCACAACTCAACCTTATGAAAGTCAGGGAAGAGACTTTAAGGCATTAACATATACTCACATACTAGTATCTATTGACTATGGGTGTTGTATCTAAAGCTTTTAATAGCTTTAGATAATTTGAGTTAAAGTTTGTGTGTAAACATGCAGTGAACGAGCTTGATTGCAGCTAGAATTCATCGGTGGATGTGAACCAGTAGTGCGAATGGGACAAAATGTGCATTTAGTTATAGTAATCCGTTCAAGTATTAATATCAGTGATGATACAATTGGAGTTTAATTAAGTGCACGTATTGCTAAGGATAACTGCTTCATCCAAACTCGGTTTTGTTAATTAATACGCGCATGCGGTAGCAAATTTAATGCTGGAATCGTTAATTGCAATGCGTTTAAATAAAACGAGTTTCGGGCCTTGTAAATAAGACAGGACGCATAGAGATTCAATTAAATAAATTTAGTGCAGAACATTAATCAAAAAAGGTGAACAGTGCTATATTAAAATACACCCCTTCCTGCATCTGACTGATTAGGGTAATCAATTAACAATTCGCCGAGTTAAATACATCACTGATTTTAGTATTCCTTTGTGCGCAATAGCCGGTTGATGTATTAGATATTGGGGAAACTATTTTCGCTTTTTTATCATTTTCTATATGGAGGGCGTATCCGAAATGGCCTTATCAGATCAATATTTAACTTTTCTGAAGTTTCTCTTCGACTATTAATTATTATGTAAGTTTCGTGGCAACTCTTGGATTGTTTTTTCCTTTTTTATACCGTCGAATACCTCTTTTATAAATTAGGAAGCTCTTTGCGGTCCGAGTTTAATTTCCGTAATATCTCTCCAGGAATCAATCATAGTCGTTCATTGCAGGATATTATCGGGTAATTGACAAATAAAGCTGGGGTTTTGCGTGTTTGATAGAAAGCCAGCTTTTTCCTATCTCTACATGTGGCATGGATTTTTTTGCCATATTCCTTCTGCAACCAATACTCACTTTTGCCAAGTGTAACTAGTGGCGGAAATCTCCAGCAACTCGTGGAAGGAAACTACCACAAATGTGCGGTAGGCTTTAACCCATGTTTTACTAGAAAAAATAATTAAAAATTTGACGAATTCCCTGAAATAAAGTGGCATTCAAAGCAACAGGTTTTTGAGCCATACCAAATAAGTGAATATATTTGTGGGAGAATTTGTGGTGGTAACTGTGATTTGGTACTAGTGTGGAGACTGCAAACAATCTGACAAGGAGGACTCATGAATGTTTTAAAACATTACATTACCAGGTCACAGAATTAAAGATGTAGATGCATGTGTAAGTCATGTAATCGCGCATTTCTAGAGTTGTGTCAGGTAGCTTTGATTTAGTCAACTGAAAACTTGCTCGTGAAGATTGTGAAAATTCTAATATGTCATTATGACAACGACTCTATAGCAATACGCACTCGAACTTGCTTGTTTTATCATTTCCATTTCATTTTCATCTTAAATTTGGGTCTACTGCTGGTTTATTGTTCACTTTTGCATAGCCGGCTTGATTTTTAATTTGTTAATTTTGCATTGTTAAGGCTTACAAAATGCATTAAAGCCTCGTATCGAGCGGTCAAACGCCTGTTCTTGATGGCCATCACATTTCAGCGTTTGATTAACTGTTAAAAACACCATCAGCTCATGTTTTTGATGCCAAGGACAATCGAGAATTGTGCGTTAATAGATAATGCGTTGAACAACAGCCCTAGCTAACGACCCATCGAAATTTATCATTTGTTCATAACGTTCACTGCATTATAGAGAGCATTGCCAGATTTATAATATTTTATAATGCGGCATATGGGCATTCAAACGAGATATTATGAATGAAAACAATGACCTATTGAGTGACCAGTCTAACGGCGCTAGCTGGCACCATTTTCCATCTCGAAATTGATTATCACTTTGTCAATTATATGTTTTCTTCACGACCAATAGACAATTGAATATTTGAAAATCATTATGGTCCAAGCACCATATTATGCAAAAATAGTTGATTCGTGCAATTTGACCTACACTTTAAAAAAACCCCTTGTAACATAGAACCTCTAGATGTTAACTAGGTTGGTATACACTGGGGGAACCTCTAGATATTCCATAATAGCACATTCACAGATTGAAAACGTTCAAAACTTATTTCAAATGGCACCTTTTTAATATCACCATGAAGAAATAGGTTCAATCAAACTTCTTTGACATGAAAAAGTCTCATGGAACATTTTTGGCACCTCACTTTTAAGAGTGTATGAACCGTAAGCTTAATAATATGGAGAAATGCACCTGAATAATGTTACGCCTCCAGTATCCATGCAAATCATATTAAATAAATGTTGCTCGATGATTATCTCATAAACAAACATACAGTTATTTCATTTAGGTGGCGCTAACTAGTTGCAGTTGGCAATTACCAGTGTTTTGGCACAGCTGGTATGCTAACAGAAACATCTTTAGTATACAAAAACTGCGTGAAACAGTTGGAGCATGCCGTCATCGTGTACAACACAATGATTGCGTGGACATTACCGTAAATCGATGGAGAAGGGACGACCTTTGAACTTTGGGCGTCTGCAAAGTAAACAGTCGTCCATTTATATTGTGATCTGTGAAGTGGTTGGGTCGCCATTTCAGAAAATGCAATAATACTAAAGCAGGGACTTCGCCAGGCACACAAAGTAGAAACAAAGGGAAAAAATAACGAAACAGCTGTATGTTGGGCATGAAACGTTGAAATCGCATAAAAGCAACACATGCTCAAGAGCATTCGACTGGCACACTTGTCAAAATGTATCTTTTTGCCTGTTGATACATAGAGGTATTTTATATTGGTTGCGGCTCGATGGTTTCTTTTATGTTGGAAACCGATTTGAGAAATGTGCGTTTTTTGAAATGGCTCGGCTATCAGCTAGTGTTGTTAAGATAAGGCTGTTCTTAGGGAAATTGAATTTAACAAATGCTGTCAAATTCATCCCCTCGTCATCCCACATTGATTTCTTTTCCACTCTTTCTCGCCTGTTTTCCCACCATTTTCAATATAATTGAAATCGGCTTGTCTGCCGGGATGCTGACAGTGGCAATATTGGTTGTCGGCTATGGCTGCCTTTTTCCTACTGCTCAGATTAGAGTACTTTTAACTTTAATCGCCTATACCGTACATTGTCAGCCTACATTTCATTTCCACTTTCGAAATTTCCGTTTCCATTCAGCGCATTTTCTATTAATTATGCTGTCTTTCATTATCGCCACTGATATACATTACTTAAGGCGCGGACGATGAAAGACGAGACGTTTGTCGATATATTTAATTTCCATTATCATAATCTGCATTGGCGATGCAGGAAAAATTCGTAAAAATTCCATAGTTGAAGTCGGTATATATTGTGGCATTCAAAAACCCTTTAAGCGATAGCAGCTTTGTCGACAAAATATAACATTTTTGTTGTGATTTTGCTGAAAAGTTTTCGTTCTTGGGTGGCATTTCATTCTGATTTATGTTATCTTCTTTATTTATCCATATTAGTTGCTGAAACCATTTTATTTCAATTCGTTTCATTTTTCCTCACTTCAGTTTGAACATTTTCTATACTTGGGTAATCTTAATCCCCCCCACCATCACATCGCATCTCAGGCGCTGACTGTGGGTGTATTAAATTGAAGTTGGCACCACTGTGATTCGACATTAAAATAAATCACTTGTCGCTGTTTCCATGCTTACCGTAAGATACTAAGCTTTGGGATTCGACATGAGTGTGGTCTGATTCGAGGCATCCCAAGTCTAGGAAGCTAAATGTTGCTGAAAATAGCATGTAAATAGATAAAACAGGCCTGATGTAAGATGAATTGGTGACGCCCTGTTTTCAGTGTTTGTGTTAAATCTAAGACCAGATGCAATAAAGCTTCCCAACCCCCAGGCAAGTCGTCATTGCAAAATGCGTTACATCTGGTTTTAGCAAACTCAGATAGACCACACCAGCAAAGTCCTTGCTGGCTTGTTATGATAAAGTAATTTTTGCGTGTTTTGCAACATATCATCATCATCAGGTGACAGACTTTACCGCAAATCATGTTTAACCACATGAAAGTGACTTGGTGTGAGAAAAAAGCTTTCGCTCTATGCATCAACGATACAAGCAACTTGGTGGATTCAAATATTATATCGTTGTTAAGCCTGCATCTGATAAACTAAGAAATTCTGGCAGTTCACTCGACTTAATTTTGCAGATGCAGCTTTTATGACTTACGTAACATGAAATAATTTCTGTTATCTTGATTCAATATTTTGTTTTTGCTTTGTTTGAGAAAGGCCGTAATTTTCTGTAATGGAGATACCTCAAAAGATGGGTTGCATTAATTTTATCAGCTCTTCATTAGGCCTACTACGAGTTTGATTGAGTTTTTTTAGATAAACCGCAAACGTCTGCTTTGGCGTTATCTCTATAAAAGAAAAATAGCACTATTGTAAATGTATGTCTGTCATTGGGAAAATAAAGAATAAACAATAAAGTCATTAGAAGCAAGCATGCGTTGGGAACAGGTGGTTGATGTTAGAAAATATCACAAAAATTATCCAATTTTGTCTAGAAAATACGTTTTCTTTGACTAAATCTGACTAACAAAGAGAAAGTAAACTGTTAATATTTTTTGGAAAAAGAAGTAAAGATGATATGTCTGGCTAATGCTTTTACCTTTGATTGTTGGATATAATATATTCATGCAACAGATGTTTAAACGGGCGCCGATTCATCGTTCCCCTAATGAATTTCAGCTTAATTTCAGCTATGTATGCAAAAAATGTCCTTCGCTTAATTGTCACGAGTTGGATATTCGCTCTCATGACTGCAAATGACACTCGATGAAGAAACTTTACTTTTAACATATCTCGAGTTGCATCCATATAACGCTTAGGAGGAAAAGCCATTAAGCCAGTAATACAACGGACAACTTTTGGGGATAATGAAAACTTTGAGTCGTTAAATAATTTAATGAACATTTTATGCATTGCTCAATTTCATTTTTCGTCTCTCCCCATCTTCTTTATCACGATTTACGCCAAATGTTTCGTAAAAGTTTCACGAAATATGTGTCAAATCCGAAGCACGCTTGTGTATGTTCCGGATAATTAGTTTTTTAGCGCTTATGGCTACTTATAATGCTTTTCTGGAAGCTTGATAAGTGCCTTGTGAAAAATTCAATATTTAATATTTCGACGCGCAATATTTACGACGTTACCAAATTTATTTAAAATGTCGCACAAGCACAAATGAATACGCATAAATTGTCAACTATCTCGCAATTTGCATTTTAATTAAAAAGTTTCACCGAAGAGCTTATTCTTAAAACATGGCTGCATAACTATTTATTAAAATGCAAAATTGGCTAAGCTTATAAGCTTACAGTAGAATCCATCTAAATAAAAAACGATTTGTTCGCTATTGCAGCATAGGGACATTTTATCGTGTAATTTAATGTCCTAAAAAAGAATGTTAATTCGGTTTTGTATTCCGAAGGTGTTAGTTTTAAAGTTAGAATGTTGTTTATGCCTAGAACTGTTATTTAAAAACCATTATATATATGTATATATGACAAGAACATTCGTTATGAATGTGTGTTTAACTAATTAATTGAACTTAGCCTCGTTGATATTACCTGCTTTTTTGCCATGATTCCAGAAAATATTTGTGATCCACTCATGACTGGCTCGTCTTTTAAATTAAACCAAACAACAGATATGATTTTAAAACGATTTTTGCACTTTTACTAAAAATCGTTTTTCTATACACAAACAAAAGCACTTTATTTAAAGAGGAGATGTAGGCAGAAGTCTAAAATGTGTGTATATATTTATAGGAAAAAGGCTTTTTAGAATAGTAATACAATTTTAGCATTTGGAGGTATCAAATAAACACTTTATATCGATTACTGCATTAGTGCAGTAAGTGAGCATTCATGTTTTTCATCGATCAAACACGTTTTATTTCTATATATGCAAACGTATAATCGGGTAATGCAAGAAGAAGAGTTATGCACTAGTAGTTTTTTGCCAATAAAATGTAGCCGAATTATAGATTTATTCCCGGCGAATTGCAAGAAATATATAGGCCCAAATATCCGTATCCACCATTTATTTTAAGAAACAAGCTATATATGGAAGCCCAAATATGTATACTTGTGGAGTACATTTGCAAGTGCTTGACCAGCTGGCCACCGTTGTCGATTCGTCTAGAAATCACTTCATGTAACTATAATTTAATCTGAATATTATTTTAAAAATGTCTAAATCACATCTCATTTTTAGAAACGTTATCGCATCAGTTCTGTTTTTGTACGACAAACAGGACATGATGTGAATATTATTTACCGTAAGTGACATTCAGCTAAATTATTCACGTCAGCAACTGATATGCCAGTTTTTGTCGCCCTGTACATGTAGTTTGCATTCATGTTATCATAGTGTGGCCGCTTTTTGTTCCACCCTAGAGAAACTGGTTGGGCGTATACAAAATAAGTCTTAATGATTGTCAATATCTTACGCTCTTCGACAATAAGCTAAATTATAGTTGGGCTAGCGTTTGAAGCAGCTCCCAAATGAAACATTGCAGGGTGGGATCCCATTTGCTGATTAGCTTTTCAAATCAGGGCAAGGTTTGTTGCATTGCATGCATATTCATACTCACACTTCATAAAAAATGTTTAGTATATTAGCTATTGTTTCTATGTGAGATGCGAGGGTACGTGTATAGCCTGTAAGAGGAGCCATGACAAAATACAACCTTAGTGAAATCTGTTGTTCCGTTTTGTCAGCTTCTGATGGTTCGAATGCCATTTAAATAGAAATGGTAGTCCGATTTATCCGTGGTGATCAGGATGACGAGGTCACGAATTGGGAACGTAAGAATATAAATCTGAGAAAGCCAACAGAAATCCAAAAATTAACCAATTCAGCTGACATCTACAAACATATCAATGAAATGATTGAATATGCTTTTCTATAAATTAATAAAGTGGTAAAAGATACTATCTCAAACTATTGTTTTTATCTCAAGTGGTTGATTTATGTTGATATAAGAATTATTTATGTTTGTTTTGTAGTTTATTTAATATTTAATATCGTGCAATACTCTTGGTTCACCTTATACTGTACGTATGTAAGCTTACTTTCAAAATTTTAGCATGAACTTCTTAGAAGTTTTCTTATATCAACACTGACATACATTGTATTTGGTAAGTGCGCAGAAGATTTCAATAATAAACAACTTTGACTAGAACCTGACCTACCTTAGTGTAACCTTTCCAACACTTTTCAATGCTCACTATACCTCTAATATTGGCTGCATGTGGTAATGCTCTTGTTTTCTTGCCCCTTGTATTTGCATACGAATCCCTCATCGACAGGCTAAGATCATCACCGTAAACACGCTATTAAATGCCTACATGGACACAGGCTGCTTGATCCGATTAATTGCACGCTTCATTAACTTTTGGCAAAATAAGATGCTTTACTTAGGAAGTCAAGAAGAGCCTTTTATGACCGGTTTTATTTGCGGTTCTTGTTGTGCTTCGCACGAAGCCCCTTTCTGATCATTTTAGGAAAAGAAATAGCTTAGTTTACAAAACTAAACTCGGAAAACAAATGGTTGTGTGTTTAGAGCAAGAACTCATTCAATTTAACAGATTAAAACTAAATTTAGTGGTTGTACTCACACAAATTATGACAGCATGTACAGGGTTTGATTTCTAGATCCACCTTTATTGTGTAAAATTCTAATTAAATACGTGTACTTGTTAATTGCTAACTGCGTGTTAATGCTGGCTGTTCAATGCAGATTTCGTGTTAAAAACCATTTGAAGATTAATATAAATACTGGTTAGTGTTCCCCATCTTAGTGCTCTCTTGCCATGCTCTGTAATTATACAAAATTGTACGTTGATTCTTAATTCGAGGCGCGCTCTTTTCAAGTGCGACTATAATGCAAAGTGCTCGGATCTCAGACGATGCATAATTGCAGTTGTTAATGTCGAATTAATTTTTTTTCTCCGGATAAAATTGATTGCTCGAACAGTTTTTGATTTGCCCACGACAGTCGTTTTTGAAGTGCTTATCAGAATGTGATCTGGCGCAATGTTTGTCGCTAAGTTTCCGTGCTATTATATGGTCTTATAAGCAGCTCGCATTACTTTCTTCCCATTAATTTCCATGATTTTGCAATCTTTTTGCATGGCAAAACTGAGGTTAATTAAGTCCTCGTTTGAAGTTTTCCATTCACCAGACTTAGTGTGTATATTACCAAGCGCTCTTTCCTCATCGCGTTTCAACCCCATTTCGACTCTTGTGTTTTCTGCCAATGGTGCGTGAAAAGAAGGCATCTTGCGTGCATTTTAGACTTAATTGTCTTCTATATAGACTGGGATTTTATTAATATTTTTTAAAAACTGGTTTCTTCGTCGGGAGATTATAACGCGGATATCTCATTCGGTGATTGAACTTTCTTTTCTCGGGTTTTATGCAGGGTTATCGAATCGAGAAAATGTTGCCACACTGTTTCCGCAAACATAAAATTTCGTGCTATTGTGGCTTTAGATTTAGTTTGTAGTCAGAATCTGGTATAGAAAGATGGGATGGTAGACCTGTTTTCAAGGAAGTCGGTCCGTACGTGTTACTCATGAATACGAAAACTTTGAGTGCAAACGTATATTTGGCCTTATTTATTTTATGAAAAAAAATCACCAATTTATGCAACGATCCTGAAAATTTCACATTGAAAAAAAAAAGCAGATTAATATCTTTTTAAATGTTTTGGACGTCTCATTGTATCTGGGCTTTCTATTTATTACCCCCCAGTCAGCATCTGGGATGCTATATGGTGGTGGTGGGTTTATTTAACTTGGATAGGCTTACACTTTATAAATCACATAATACTGGTTAACAGAAAACTAGGATTGCAAATTCACACCAGGCATAAATACAGATTATGAACTGTAACGAGCAAAATAAGATTAGAAGTATGATACAGGCAGTAAAATCTATACTGCCATACAACAATATATTTAATTCTACTCCTTCAGTAGAATTATTACATACTGTATATTGATGTGTGTATGAAATTTCGAAAATTGTAAGTAAAGTCGAGTTGTACTACTTGTGCACAGAGGGGTCCAAAAATGCACTCACTCTCTGCACACACGTAGTCATGTTGTTCTAAATAAATTTAATATCGAAGAGTGCGCACATTTTTTGGACCCCACTGTATTTCCAAACGGCTCGTATGCTTGCAGTGATTGCCTATCAATAGGGGGCAGCTAAATCATAAATGGAAAAAAATCGAAGATACAGTTTTGTTTATAGTTGCAATTATTTCGTAAACAAATAATTCGTCAAACATTTTTAACATTGCTTGATTAGTTTAATGGCTTTTGGATCGCCTTAATGCCCGTTAAAGTTAAGAGTATGAGCGAGAAATATTTTGGTGTATGTGATATCTTTCTCTGCTTTTTTTGGATGGCATCGATTTTATTTGCCTTGAAATTGGACCAGAGCCATTTATTCAAGTAGTACATGTATTTTCAAGGCCCACATTGTCTCGAATAGACATTTTCCTGCAAGATAGAGGCTCCATTTTCAAATGCACTTTGTCCCATGTCATGATGATCACGAACTTCGCCTTTTCGATGTTTTCAAGGGAAAATGCTATATTTTTTGTCCCTTCTGTACCCACGTACCATCTATTTTCGCCGTAACTTTCTTATACTTCCAAATCTATTCACTTACTACCTTTTCCTCTTATTTTCTTCTCTTTTGTCGCCAATTTTCGACTTTTTCTCGGTTCCAACTTCCATATATTAAAGTGAGACGAGAGCTAGACCCAATGCAGATGTGCGACTTTTCTTCGAGAATCACCCCCACCCTCTTATCCCCTCCGTTTAATGCTACACTCTGCATCCAGGCCTACATATAAAAGCCCTTGCACACTATAACTATGTGGATTGGAAACAGCTGCGTGCCTGGACTCTATAATGTGTAATTAAACTATCGATTGATCTACGAAATGCTTGTTCTGCTAGGCACATCCTAAGAAATCTATACAATTTCAAAAGGCGACT
>JAQFYZ010004106.1:0-11815 GCA_034695085.1 Cylindroiulus punctatus | reverse complement strand
TTCTTGAGAATTCCTGTGAATTCCCATTCCTTTTGAATTCCTGTGTACACAAATATCAAGAGTGGTTGCCCCCTCGCGTTTTACTGTATTGCTCAACTAATATGACATTGACAATATTTCGAATGTTTCGATTGAGTCAAGTCAGTTATAACAATTTTATTTCTGCTTGTGGAAAACAGCATCCAAAAATTGTAATTGTTTTCCATTCTCAATTTTTGGCATATTCGACACCTGCACGGACCCAAAAACCTGCCAAAAAAATGATAAATGTCAGTTTCCTTTTAGTTGAGTTTGTTTAAGAGTATTTCCTTGGGAAGGGAATGGGTAAAGTATTTGAAACCTATTGCATCGCCTAGCCTAACACATATGGCTAAAGTCCGCAATTAGGATTAAAGTCCTTCCCTCTCCTAAAGTGGTCCTCGAAGTCCCGAAAATATTCACCAATATCTCAAGACTTACTTTGTCGAAGATGACTGTAGTCGGTTTTACGGGAACTGTCCCAGCATTGACCTGAATTATTTGTGGAAAACCACGAAAATCACAAGATTTGGTACCGAAGTAGTCCAGTACACTGGACACTACTGTATTACAAGAGAAAATTATGTTATAATGTAAAATTAACACTTGTTGTGACCCTATATGTGAAAATATTCTGACCACAACAGACGCTGGGAATAATCGATGGTAGCAGAGTATATTTCATCTGAATGAAGCATGCTGCCATGGCAAACAGCCGCAAATGAAATAAACGCAGTAACACCTGGGGATCTTTGGATCTGCAACTGTATTTACCAAGTCCCAATTGCTTCGCTATTTATTTTCTGGATACTCACATGGCAGCTAAAGGCTGAAAGATACAAAGCTGACATGGCAAAAAAAAACCATTTAAAATATTTGCAATTAAATTTTAAGAAGTTTCGCACCTTTTTTCAGAATATGGTATGCAATTCTCCAACACCGTTTCAATCCAAGACGAGCATTGGTACATTGGTCCATGAATGCCTTTTAACGCTTTTCAAAATGAAACTCAAAAGTCGTATTCTGTGAACCATCCAATGTGGACAATTTTATTGTTCTTCCACTGAAAAGGATTAACAGCTGAACACAGTTAATGCAGCCGAAGACAGTGCGGCAAAGGGGGAAGTGATGGGTTCAGCACGGATGCAAAATCAGAGCTACCCGTACTAGTCGACCGGGTCAGTTAATCTTTTTTTATAAGAGCTGCATTCTTTATTTGCAGTGACCATAGATTGCAGCAAAGGGCAACTGAAGTCAGCCATAGAGTATAAAGAGGTCTATATGTGCTAGTCAGTGGCATTGTACCGATAAAAATTTAGAGGTGCCCAAATGAGCTTGACTGTCAATGGTGGCACTCATGCCATATGACCTATCAATCTGTTGTATCGATATCTGATGGGGAAAAAATTTGACTGAACCAAAAATCTTTCCAGAAAACCCAGTAAACCCAGATTATTTCTACTTCTGAAGTTATACTTTGCTAAAAAAGATGTTAGGATTTACTTGACATTTCATGAAACATTTCCATAGCCTTAAATTAAGTCCTTTTTTGATAATTTTTCTGGTGCGTTCGCAGAATCTTCAGAATGCACTTCCAAAAGGCAGCCATGAGCCGCCAGAAATTTAATTAACGATGATTTTGCATTGATGACTATTGAATTTGGATAATTAAAGATGGAATCAACCCTGGAAAAGCTTAAACCATTAGGAAAAACTCTAGCATACTACAGAACAGTCCCTGTGCTGCATGCAAAATGTTCACCTAACGGCTTACAGTATAGGCTTGCAGTGATTGCCTAGCAGACTGGCAGCAAAATAAATTACGTTTTAGGTTCGTTTGGGCAACGTTAAATACATATAAAGACGATAAATAGCGACACCTACATGTAAGTCAGGTGTTATTCCTTAATTTCTTTTATGCTCATATACCAAAACCTTTTGTGCACATTTGGAGCAGGGACTATTCTGTAGTACATTGGACGGCATCTGAATTCATTCCCGATTGCAAAACCCAAATAATTTCGGCAACTTCAGCAATACCAAAGACAGTCCAGCAACAGTGAGTTCGCGAATCGGCATGAAATATTGAAAAATAAACGAACAAATTTTATGTTAATCAACATCAATTCGTGAAATAGTGAAAATCATGGAAAAGTGAGGCAACCGGCACGACGTCACTGCTAAATCATTTTGATTAAGAAAAGTCTTAAAATTTGGGATGGGGAGGTAGAGGAGACAGGGAGGTGTGACAAGAACGTTTTAGTGTTGTTCACTCATGATTGGCACACAACATCGATATTATGTCTTTGCTTAACGGAAAGCCAAAAAAATAGCAATCTTAATAAACTACATTGCAAAAATACACGCATGATAAAGGCATACTGAGGCTGTGTGAGAACACGATACATGGTTGTCTTGTTTTGCATGGAATGGCGCCGGACAAAAACGGTCGGCGGGAAATAAAAAAGGGCTCCCCGGCTGCCAGGTGGGGAGCCTTCGGATGGAACCCCGGGAGCGGCCCCGCGCATTTGTTAACTTATAAAAAACTAGAGAGCGACGTAGGCCGCCCCAAGATTCGCGCTCCAATATAAGGCCAGAAGTAACTTTTGGCAGCCGAAAACCTTACTGAGCCAGCAACCGAGTAGCCTGTCAGGGCCCAAGACCTCTAGCGACACCTAAGAAACTTTTCAGTCTGGCAACATAGTTTGTGCAAGGCTTCACTTCTTAGCATGGATGTACAATGGGATTGAATGAAATGTGATTTCGACTAATTATGCAACCTTCAAAGGACCACATCCCCGGCAATTCAGCCGCATCACTAGGTGTGCGAATGAACCGAGTGGGATAAGTGCTTTGATTCTAATTTGTCTGCATGCCCTAACGCGGAAAACACAGAATAATTTTAAAAAGGATCCAAATAATCCGAAGCATTGAATGCTATTATGTGCTAGGTATTGGGACTGGAATAACTTCGTGCTACGAGTGCCTGTCAGCAACACTTCAAGAGCATGGGCGTGCAATACCAGTAAATGATGATATGAAACGGTTCGTGATGCAAATTGTAAAATACTCCAAATTTGTGAAATGTATGCATGCAAGTTTTGGATAATCTAACACATCGTGCATTTATCCGAGCTGGTGATTTGTATAATAATCCGATAATTGATTTTGGGGTTCAAATGTTATGAAAAGTTTAAGGCTTTTATAACGAGCAATTTAGCTCTGCTATACTCTTCCCTGCTCCAAATTTGCATGTAGCACATCTTTTTGAGCTCTACTCGACGAGAGAAGAGTCCAATGATGCTTCGCAGGTCTCGGCTGTATAAATTAAGTTTATTTTTGTGTGGCCTGTTCTGGTGTTCTTCGAGGCAAGGTTAGGCGATTGAAACATTGTTACCAAAAATGAAAATTTCTAAAGGCAAGACTGATCATTGGACTCACTTGAAAATAAATGATATGGGCACACTTGGAGCAGAGAATTGTATAGGATCCCAATTCTATCGTGAACATCTTGACTCATTGCTGCTGACCTGTCAGTAACATGCCAGCTTTCAGAAGACTAGGGTTCAAACAGACATCTAGGGTGCTGAGCTCGACGAGTAAAAGATTTGGTTTTCAACCATCAACAGGAAACTAAATTGTTTTCCTCTGCATGTTCAACACACCAAGTCTCACGATAACAAGAATAAATGGCTAAATTTACATTATGTCGTTTTCCCAGATTCGAATTTGCATTAGAAAAATCGTGTGTGTTGGTATTTTATCCGAAGCTTCGCTGGACACACAGGCAGGCACACGCACACGCACACACACAAAGAAAGTTACTGTAAATATATATTTTTGTTTTCTCTTCCTTTTCATCTCCTGGCAGGAGGGCATTAAGAGGCAAGGCAAGGATGCGAAGTATCAGCCAGATATGGTGAAGTTTGGGATAAGGTAGGAGTTTCGTTTCCCAGCCCCGACAGCGGGACGCAGTGATAAAAG
This sequence comes from Cylindroiulus punctatus, assembly GCA_034695085.1. Classification (NCBI taxonomy): domain Eukaryota; kingdom Metazoa; phylum Arthropoda; class Diplopoda; order Julida; family Julidae; genus Cylindroiulus; species Cylindroiulus punctatus. Next base: position 7,813 of record JAQFYZ010004106.1, on the reverse strand, counting down.
TGGAAAGGTCGCGTCCAACTGGGGGCGCGCTGGTCAGTCCTCTTCGTACGAGACCGTGCAATCTGGCAGAGGGTGGATGAAGTATTTGAGGCCGACGGCGTGTCCGACCCTATCACAAGCGGCTAACGTCTGCAAAAACAAAACAAAACGAAAACCAGGATGAAAGCAGGTTCACTTTGAGAGCTAACACCATGGCAGCCCAGTCGGCATTGATAGAAACTCTGGGAAGGAAGACCAATAACAACAAAAAGTTCTTTCAAAACTTGTTACACATTTTTCGAGCTTACTTTGTCGATCATCTCTTTGGTGTGAGCAGCAGACATGCAGAACCGCGCCCGGCATTTGTTGAGAGGGGTTGCGGGGAATCCGACGCCCACCAGGGCCACTCCCTGCTCCAGAGCCATCCTTGTGAAACACCTGAAAAGATTCGGACAGTGAATACCTGCATCATTTACAGGAAAAATAATCCTGACATTGAAAAGAAGGCGCAGAAGTGTGATGTAGGGCACTTACGCAGTCTTGGACGGCATGAACTGCAGCAACGGCACGACGGGCGAGTTGTCATCACCATAAATTATGAAGCCCATGGCCCTTAATTTTTGACGGAAGTACCGTGTGTTGTTGGCCAGCTGTTTGATTCTCCTCTGACCTAAAATGTAGGAGTCCAGGTGTCATACACTGTAGGAATTCACACACAAGCATATCAGGACTGCTGGATTCGGGAAAACTATGCCCTATCTAGTACAAATCAACGAATCAAACGCCTCAGATTTGTCCAAAGAATTCAAAAATTGCCCTGAAACAGTTAAACAGATCATACATTTGTCATTAATCTTACCTCTTCTCAAATGTTTATGCCCAATCAGGAATCTTTAAGTGTGGGTCAAGGCCCCAAGAAATTGAAATGGTGCAGCACAATAGCGTTACCCAAATGACCCATGGAGTACAATGACGCAGGATTCCCATACAAGGAAGTGGGAAGCTGAATGCATGGATCTTTTTGAAAAATTAACTTTTTCAGGAAATTCCAATTTGGTGGAGGGTTTCTGTTATTCTAACACACTTTTGGAATTCTAAGCCCATCGAATCCATATCATTGGTCTTATTTCTTGCATGCCATCAGGGGTTGGAATTTTCTTCCAAAGGACAGTTCTTAGCTGCGAGAAATTCAATTTTATAATGAATATGGCGTGCAGTGACAGTTACTGGGGTACATTGATTGCACCTGCTACCACATGGTATTCACATACTGATTGTAAGATACTGAGTTGAACGGAATTGAATTGAACTACTTGACGATTAAAATCGATATCTCAGTATTGAAGAAATCTACCATAAGAAATAAAAGTCAAACCTTCGTTGGTCCCGTCTTCCCCCATAATGATCTTCATGGTGGAAATAATCTGTTGAGCCACCGGAGCACACATGCTCGCCGCATAGTAGGTAGCATAGGACGTTGTCCGCAAATAATTTATTAGTTTCTGGAAATCGGCAGACATGAGAACACGGCAACTTATCTCACATCCGTCCCCTTTAATGTGTCAAGGTTTCCTCTTGAATGTCTGTCTGCTTCATACATACCTTTGATCCAGCAATGTAGCCGCCAGCAGCTCCAAAGCTCTTTGTGAAGGTGCCCATCTGGATGTCGATGTCGAGGGGGTCGCACCCCCAGTAGTCCACCACACCCCTTCCCTTTGGTCCCACTGCCCCGATACTATGGGCTTCGTCCAAGTACAGGTACGCCTTATATTTGTTCTTTAAGCGGACGACCTCGGGCAAATTCACTATGGTCCCTTCCATGCTGTACACTCCTTCCACCACCACCAGGATCTTCTTCCACGGCCGGCGGGTCCGCGGCTGTCCATACACCACAGCGTCACGCAGCTTGCGCTCTAGGTCCTTCATGTCTGCAAAATGTGCTGTTCGTCAGTGTGGCTCGTATACTAGTTGCAAAACGGTACACCATTGTAATGCTTTCATGCTACGAGTGGTGCGTGCGGGGCACAACTTGCCCCCCTGGCATCTGCCTGCTGGAAAACCATGAGTGGGCCAATTAAAATTTGGCTAATTGGGCATGTTGACCCCATGTCTATGGTCTATACTCGCTTAAGTAATGTGGACTAAGTGAAAATGGGACTAGTTAATTAAGCTTGTGCTGGTGGTCTAAAATTCAGAAAATTTACTCATGCAGAAACTTCACGATTTATTCCATTGCCAGCCTCCATGGTGTTAAGTTTTCAGACTGCCGCTAATTTTTTTTTGGAAAACGCCATAGTGCCATAATAACAATGTGCGACAAAATTTGAGTTACACAAACTTCTCCTTCACAAAATTTCCTAAATCGACGCCTCACTGGCAAATTGATTCCTTTTCAAAATGAATCTTGGGTGCAACAAGGAAAGTTTTCTTTACCAAGCCACCTTTATGGCACTGAATTAGCAACTGGGTATGCTAATTTATACAACTTGTCCACCACTATGACAAAAATGTCAATGGCGTGAAGAATACAGGGATATTAAATTTTCATGTAATCACCAAATCATGTTTTTATGCACTCCTCAATGTGTAAGCACTAGTTGTCATTATTTGACACAATTATTAGCAAAAAACATGTTGAAATGAGCGATATTTGTATAAAGAATAATTTTTGGATATTAGCAACAAGGCTACTCAAAAGCACATTACAAAAAAATTTCGTCATTCGACAAAATTGTTTGACAAACTGCATAGCAAGTGATGGACTTTAGCGATTGTTTTTCAAGAAATGAGGACTACATGATAACATTCGTATAACAATGGAAACCCATTTGAGGTGAATCTCGACTGTTCCATAATGTCCAAATATGTTACCAATGGCAAAAACATTTATGCCAATTCCATAACTTCCATGAACCGATTTTCATTTAATCATTTCCCCTCACTTTCAAGACTTGCATTTCATTTCATGGCTTTCCATGACTTCCATGACCTGAATTTCATTTCATTTTCATACGAATTTTGCTCACCTCAAACTGTATTTACACAATAGTTACCATAATGTCAAATAATGACACGCACTTAAACAGAAAGGGGTGCATAAAACACGGATTTCGTGATTACATGAAACTTAAATGTCTCTGTACTCTACACGCCATTGAAATTTTTGTTTATAAAGTCATGAAAAAGTCATAAATTGACATATCAAACCCAGGTGATCCATTTTTTCAGTGCCCTAAAGACAGCCTGGTATACTCCTTGAAAATCAACACCACATCAGTCCTCTTTCGGACTAAACGACAGCATTCCAGGAGGCGCGGCAGAGCAGAGGCGAGTTGCACGGCGCACCAAAACACGATCAGTGCCTACTATTATGCTTAAAGACTCGGATCACGGCCCCGGACAGCCGCGAGCCCAGGATGAGGGAGGCGTGGTTCAGCTCGTCACTGAGGATCAGGCAGCCCCGCCGCATCAGGGTGGGCAAGTTGAGGGAGTTGGTGGCGAAGCCCATGCCGAACGTGATTGCGTCCTCCACACCCAGGAAACGGGCGGCTAGGGTCTCCAGCTCGCGGTGGACATCGAAGGTACCTGGAAAAAAGAAGAAAAGGGCACGTTGAGCCACTGCCTCGCAAGCAGCATTGGGCGGCGTAGTGCGCAATGTCACACATCGGCCTACCCAGTTCCATACGAGTGGTGGCCGTCGCACATCCGTATGTCTTTGCCACTCCTGCGGCGGCTTCAGCACATGGCCCTTTGTTTTCTGCAAAACCCAGGTAGTTATATGAGCCCATGTTAATTACTGTTGACGTTGTACCAGTGTACCTAAAATTCGGACATGTTTGGATTATTGACGCGTCATCTTGAGTGCGGCTCCGAGCAAAATTCGCTGCGAACATCACTGGCAATCGCGTAGGGGCGCCGCGGAACATGGCAGGATGCAGTGCGCGACTTCTGATTGTAACCAACATTTTCCACCTGATCGGCAATGCACCTCTTTGCCGCCGCGGCGCCACGCCCTACTTACTCGAACGTCCATCCGTGGTCGGGCGTGACACGGTCCATCAGGGTGATCTCCGCTCCCGGCACGCTGCAGATGGGCCGGTTCCAGCAGTCACGGATGCGCCTGTACATGTTGCGCTTGTAAAAGTGCTCGAAACTTTGAAAAAGAGGAACATAATTCTGCGGGGAGAGAACATTGTTGCGGTTAGTTTGTGTGTCAACCTGAGTCTGTCTGGATTGGTGTAAGAGTTGCCAAATTGCAATTCTCCTCAATTCTTTCAATGTTGACGGAATAAATATTATTTATTATTATTAGTATGACGGCCCTTCTGGGGCAGGGCTAGGACCGACCAAACGACTCACCTTGTGGTTTCGCTCCACACCGCCGCGCACCTTAAAAACTCCTATTTGCCTGAGAAAGTCGCTGACGTAGCCGAACCACATGAGAATGCTGTAGCCCAGGTAGGTAACGATGGCGGTGCCCAGTGGCACCTCGAGGTCCACTGGCACGTCTTTTAGCTTGGGCCGGGCCGCAGCGGTGGCTTTTGGCGATGCTTCTGTTCGGCTCGGTGGCGGCTTGCCCTGCAACGACAAATGGAAAAGAAGGTAAGGCTCAGGTCATGTATGATTGCCAAAACTCCCACAACAGGGTTTAACCATCAAAATGGTGCCAATGACCAACTCCGGCTCTATTCTTGCAGTGGATACACTGCGCCACCTATGATGCATTCTGCGCAACAGCCTCCAACAACGGGGTCAAAAAGAGGCTCTGATCAAAAATGTTTTATTTGTTGTCTGAAACCATGACAGTATTTCCAAGAGGTGGGCCGCTCTGGTCAAATATTGGAACTGGGTTTGAATAAACCAACACGTTCGTGCCACAAAATTTATTGACAAGTATATTCACATTTTCACTCGATATTTCAGCATCACGGCCCCCTGCATGCAATTAAACATCCGGCAATTGATTAACTTAACCTACATGCATTTTCTAGGACGTCGCACGTTAGCTACGAGCTCGCAGCTATGCTAGGAAAGTTCTTAAACACATCAAAGAATAGTCGTTCACAGAAAAAAAGGACAATTGCATGGAACCCACGACTTTTTAAGATGAAATTCTCTGACTCCCAATGCTTTTCCATGACCAAGAAAAACTGATCTGTTACAACGTTTACAGAGATTTTCATGAAGTTTTACAGATTATTTGGCCATGGCAATAGTATTGGTTTTCAAGCCCTGAATCGAACACATACTCATTATACAATTTTGAAATTGTTGAAAAGTAATTGTAAACTATCAATTTCCCTGACATTTTACGTCCCCGGCATCGTACGATATACATTTTGACTAGTTCTACAGGTATATGCATTTATCAAGTGTAGTAAAAATTAATTCTTGAGGGATTCCATGCCATATTGTATACCAAAATTGGCACTGACCATGCTAAGCAAAAAATGTGATGAACTTGTTCAACTTCTACTATGAAACAATTAGGGGAAAGAAGAATGCACTAAGAGCACATGCCCTCATAACTGGTTGTTAATTATTAGAGGTGTATTGGGGTTTGTGTGGGTGATCAGTGGAGGCTTGTTAGATGGTGGAATACATACAAATGTATACATTTACATGTACATTATGCATTTTCTGGTTTGGTATATACCGGTATTTTGGCCGTTCTGTGCAGACTCCACAGGATAGGTTCAGTTAATTAATGTAATAAAACATATTAGAGGTCTTCGGTTTGTGATAGTTGAACTTGTGCCCCTATTGTGCCCAGAATTGCTAAATGGCTGGGTGACTCATGGGTTAAGCCAGTCTAAGATACATGTTGTATTGATTTGACAGGCATGGGATACAGGGTGCATGCAGCTGTGTTGGGATTAAATCTTCCAGTATTGAAAATTTTTAATTGTGAGGTGAAGTGTCATTTGTTATGACAGAAAGGAATGTTTAGGAATTAAATGCCAACAGTTCGACTTGCACAAAAGAGAAATGTTATAAACAATTTGAGAAATTCCGGTAGCTTTCCCAAGAATTACCCACATTTTTTGACATTTGCAAAGACTACCCATATTCCTCGACTTTCTCAAGAACTACTCAAATTTTAAGACTTTCCAGGAAGTGGGAAGCCTTCCAGACTGTTCCAGTGGACAGGCGGAGCAGTCCCTGTTGTTTTGCAAACAAGTGGTCGACCCTGACAACAACAAAGCCTGCGAGGCTGAAGATGGTGCGTGCCTCTCACTGCGCCAAACAACAATCGTGGCGGAAGCTAAAGTGGGTTAGGAAAGCAGGAAGGAAGCCAGGAGCACCGGGAAAGAATGGGGAGGGCGCCACCTCCGCGGGCATGATTAATGACTAGGATCACGCGAGACGGATTGAAATATGGCCGTCGTCTGCGGCTTTTAATTAGGGTTGATTCCTTTTAATGCGTGTCAGCGGCGTGAAGTCAGCCAGGCACGTAGCGCGAACCCAGCGGCGGGGCGGCCGGCACGTGGCGCCAATCAGCTGGCGCAAACAGGCTCTCCCACACACTCCAATGGCCGTTTCCGGTCCAGGAGCGCTTTGGATTGAAAAACGGTTATGCGGGTTCGAAACTACTCTCAATGACCTTTCAGACGAGCCGTCACATGACCGGTGCCGCTTCTGTGACATCGCTGCAAAACCGACCTGATCACCGCAGCGTCCATAGATGGCGCTCGAGCCGCGTTTGATATATATGGGCTCTAGCTTGAGGGACATGTTCCACATTTTTAGGAACACGCTACAATGGGCAACTTGCATAGAGTCGGAACTGTTTTTGTGCAATTACTGGGGCAGTTTTGCCAACTGTCATCTGACAGACATCTAACGTTGTATCCGACAAACGTTACTCAAAGCAAACATCCTATCCCAAATCACGACCCGCTGATATTTGCTGAACAATCGATTTAATTGCCGTGACAAACTACTAGTACGTAGTTGTCATTACTGGGCTATAATGACGTGGCGACACTTAAGTATACATGGCTAATAGCTATTTTATCGCATCATTATACCGTTCTCGTCAGCCGTTTAACGGGCGCCATTTTGAACCAAGATGGCCGACAGGACGCCCCCTGGCTGCAGCGGTTTTTAATCGAGGCAACTGGTTGCTTGACAGAATTAATATCAAGCAACATCTTTTGCCAAGATGAGTGTTGAAGCATGCCAAGACTTGAAGCTATTTTCATTAATTCGGTTCATTAAATCGTTAATCAGGAAATTAATGGCAAAACACGTCTAGTAATTACCAAAATGGCGAACTGGGCACTAACAGCGTCCAGATGACGCCGCCAAATCTTGCGAGAGTTCCCAATACAGATCTTGACCAAATAGGATCCACTGCCCGCCATTTTGGATAAAAGAAGGCAGTCTCTTTAAATGCCTCTCCTTGGGCGCCATCTTGGAACACAACGTCCAGATGGCGTCATACGAAGAGCTATAACATGACGTCATCAAATCTCGCCGTAGGTGTTCTTGATCTCCTCGAGCAAGTATTGCCAAAGTAGGATAAACCAAAAATATGAATCAGGATATTCTTTTCTCGATATACCCAACCTCAGGCGCCATCTTGGAACATAACAAACAGATGGCCCAACATTTTGTTTCAGGATGGTCATCTCTTGATGCACCTCTCTTCGGACGCCATCTTGGAACACAACGTCCAGATGGCGTCATCCGAAGAGCTATAACATGACGTCATCAAATCTCGCCGTAGGTGCACTTGATCCCCTCGAGAGCAGGTATTGCCAAAGTAGGATAAACCAAAAATATGAATCAGGATATTCTTTTCTCGATATACCCAACCTCAGGCGCCATC
>JAQFYZ010004105.1:0-11818 GCA_034695085.1 Cylindroiulus punctatus | reverse complement strand
GCCATGTTGAAAGTAATTTCGCCAGAATAAAGTCTCTTTCGATTCTTTAAACCGCGTACGACCGAATTATTCATCAAGGTTGAAAACGTCCACCAGAGGGCAGAGTGAAAAAGTCCACTCTTAACCTGGCACTTATTATACTATAGTCATTTCCATTCTCCATCTTTTGTACATGTAGTACGATTTGATTAATCTGTTTAAGACGATTTCTCTTTTATTCGTACCGCTCTGATATTGCGCTGTTTGTGCGGTGCGAAATCTTCGAGGATTATCTTTTTAATTAAGGTCTTTCTGGCTTCATCCAGATGGAATTTCTCGGATTTTTAATTCCATTATGGCGATGGGGATGGGGGCGGAGGTGGGGGAGTGTTGATGTTGAACTCGGGCAAACCCGAAATGAAGCACGATTTATGGAAAAAGTAGAGAATGCTTAGCGTGGAGGAGAATCTAAATCGAAAATCTAATCTTTTAATGTAACTATAAACGCATTACAGGAGCTCTGTTACGCCTAGGAGGAAATCGTTAAGCGACGAACGTGAATTTTTAATTGGCTGAGGATCGACCATCTTTTATTCACCCAAACCAGTTAGGATGCTTTCCGAAGCAAATTCTTGCCAATGTTAAAATGTTCGCGGGGAATGTTTTCACAATTGAGCATACAGTGGAATCTGTGTACATGCAAATATTGTTGTAAAATTGTCGTCATTTTCGGAATTTTGTCAGCATTCGTCATTATAAGTGATGGCAATTATTGCCCGAAAAATGTTTGTTGGAATTTAAAACTCAAATGTTTGTTTCATAAAACAGCAATGATGATATCATTTGACAACCCCCACGTCGACCATTATCACGTGTCATCATTTGTCTGCCCCATCACCCACCCACAATTATTAACGGGCAAATAAACTTTGTCGAATTTTTTATATATACCTAATATTTTATTATTCTTTATTATTTGTTAATTATGTTTAAATATAACGTAACTTCTGCTGATAATTTCATGCACAATACTTAAACATTCCCAATTCAATTGATGGAGTATCTGTTAATATGGGATTGCAGTTCAAAGATGGCGTGAGTTTTCAGTGCCGCTAGATGGCGTTATTTTTTCAACTCGTTTCCCCTATGACGCTCCCCATCCGCCCGAAATGTCCCCAGCCCCCGCACCGCCTGCCATTATTGGCAGCTAGCAATTAAGCCCAAGTCCAATTAACGAAACATTTCTTGTACTAATGATGCGCCGTTAATTATTTACTAGTTGACTCACCCCGTTAACAGATGTTGGGTCCTGCGTTGCATTTTCGTGTCCCTCCCCCCACCCCCCAAAAAAGTGAGTCTCCCACGTGGGCCACTGTTATATTCTCGGATTTCACTTCAATTTTTTTTTGCTCTCCAGGGGGTCCGATGACGGCTCTTAATGAAGGAGAAAAGATTAATTATTGGAAACAAATGGTTGGGGTCAGACCCGTTCCTGTCCTAACGAAGTGTTGGATTCACGCCCTGGTGGACACTGGGCGAGGTCAACACCACGTGGTTCTTCACCTCTCGTTAAAATTAACGAAACGGGGCGGAAGACTAATGGCCGGTTACGAGGGCCCTTCGTTAGGTGGAAACTTAACCGTTCGCCCATTAAAAATAATAACCTATTAAATGTCTCGATGGCTGTTTATGGCGTTGCATCCATTTTATCCCCTTTATTCGACCATTAAAGGGATCGTTAAAAACATTTATGGACTGCCATTCTTTGCCAGAATCTATCCGTCAGTTAACTTTTGAATTGGAGATTCAGTTTAACGAGGGATGCCCGTGCAACTGACCGCCTTAATTCGAGGCATCTGATTGGATCTTCTTCTTTGTCAGAATCGCCTGCTGTACATGTATTTATAGAATCGGGGATGTCGTGATTAATTGAAGATGGAATTTAAAACGAATAATTGCGCAGCTAACCATAAACATCCGGTGGTTGCGCCATTTTATACACTGTCATTAATACTAGAACGATAAGTCTCAATCTACTACAGGGTATATAGGGCGTTATTTTTTTTCATAATCGGTACCTTACATACACCTGATCGTGTTTTTCGATTGTTTTCGTATTTCAAATCTCGCGTTCTGCTTTCTGTCCCATCAAATTGGTCCGTTTATTATGGTCTTTCAAACTGCAGATTATTTTCTTTAGCATCCCGTTAATCGCTTGTTCAAATAAGCATCCCCTTTACCCCCTCTCAGTTGGTGTTTCGCAATTTATGGTCGCCCCCATTTTCCATCTTTTCCATCTTCGCCTGGCTGGAGAAGATGAGGAGGAGCTGGCCTAGGAAATAGTCCATGTGGCCAATTTCTGGGCTGTGAAATAAGAGGAGCAGATGGCTTAGAGATTTCGTAGACGTAAAATCAGTTGCTTGCTGCGCTTTTCCATATGCTCCGTGCGTGCATCTGAATGCATTTCGTTTTTTCAAAAAAAAAGTCTGGAAATTTAGCCGCTGATTTAATGAATCGATCGCAGCCCAATAATTAAATTTTTAGTGTAGCATTTGGGCTCCCCCCACTCCACCAATTTTGCGTGAAATAAATCACTGCGCAGAAATGTATCTATTGACGTAGTTTTATTTCCGATATGGATTGATAAGAACTTTTCTCATGTTTACTACATGGACTGCTCTTTTCCAATTCGGTAGACTGGGCCAAAATCGGCCATCAAAGCTCGTTTTAAGAGCGCATTTACGAGTAAACAACTTTTGTTTGTTCCACTGCTAAATAAAATGTTCTGGGAGAAACTACGGTCATAAAGTCCTACCTTCATAACAAAAATTGTTACAATTAAGGACCTAATTTTGGAAGGAAAAAAACAAGAAATTCCTTAGTTTAAAATGGCATTTGCACGAGATGATCCTCAAGACGACCACTGACATCAGGTTATAAAATCGCCAGTCGGTGTTAATCAAGCGCAATTTCATCTACTGCATCAGAAAACACATTTAAGCTTTTCCCTGCATGACGTCATTTCCGATTCTTGCGATTACAGTACCGCTGATGGTGTCCCTTAGGAACCGAATACTCATTTTTAATGGGGAGCAGGTCGTTTTGCTCACCCTGGAGTTCTTGTAATTCGTCCATATAAGTTGATTTGTTCATTCTGTTGTAGGGTTTGAATGCTGTTTGATTTCGTACCTTTCGTGTATCGATCATATGGCGACTGGCGTCGCGCCCTGTAGCTAATATCGATTCCATTAACGGCATCTGCTGAATATTAAAAAGTAATTTAATTTATTTATCCCAATAGCAATTTAATATGTGTGCGCGTATGTGCGCCTCGTATAGACTCGAGTAATTAATCAACGTTTTAGCGAGCATTAGCATATTATGGTGCGCCTGTTTATAGTGAAATGCATTATTTTTCTTCGGGGGATGAGGATGCTTTCTGCTGGGGGCGGCGCACATTTTCCTACAAATTTATTTTGAGTGTGCCAGAATATGTCGCCCTTATGTTGCTTTGAAATATTCATGGCGTTCTGAGGTGAAACTGGCAGTAATCGTAAGGGGACGTTCAAGTAATGCCTTCATCTTGCGGGAAGGGTGTGTAGCAAAATGATATCATTGTTGTTTTATAAAAACACAAATTGATAGGTTGATAGATTAACAGTCTCCAGTGCCAACCAGTATAGTTTAATTTTGTTTTAAACGATTTTGCCTGGTTAAACGCACCATTTATGCTGCCAGTTTGATAAGAGTTATTCTTCATTCAAAGATTTTTCGGTTGGAGGAGTGTCTGGAAATAATGACGAATGTTACTTGCCTAATTTTGTCGTTTGTAAAGATAAGTTTTATTTCGTCTCTCCCTGGGTTTTCGTTTAATTAAAACGACTCTTAATGAAGCTTTTGAAATAAGGGAGACTGCTTTTTTTACGCGGCGAGCATTAATAACACCTACGAATTTGTGGAACTTAATTTTTGAAATCTTTCAATTTGCATTTTTGCGACTTTAATCTTAATGAAAACTGCTTCTTAACCCAAATTAGTTTTAAATCCCCCGGTCTAAACGCGTCGCATTTTTTAGCGGCGAACGATGCCGTGGTGGGCAATTTTTCTCCGAATCCTCATCGGCGTGGTGTATGTAAAATATGGAGATAAGACGAGGCCTAAATATTAATTAACGGAAATGGAGATTTGTTTTCGCCCAGCGCAAAAATGGCGGTTCGTGTTGCGTGAAAATAGCGCGCATAATTGAGCCTTATTTCACGTTTGCTTGGCAATTTACGATGATGTAATAAAGTGCTTCGTAAGACGATCATCCATCAGCTCTCAAAATGATAATATACTAACTCTCTCTCTCTGCTCTGCATATTTCACGGTAAAACAATGAGAAGATTAAATTTCATCCTTCCATACAATAGCAGATAAATCGAGCGAAAGTACTAAGGACGGATTTTTTGCGCGTGATTGACGTAATTTGATTGTAGCATCGCTTATTAAGTTCTGAGCTCGGTGAACACAAACTGTGAAACTCACCTGTGTTGTTAGCCACGCGTATTAGTCAGTAATTCGACCGCGAGCTTGCTTTGTTCACCTTTGCTGGCTGCGCATAAACGACGTCCATCAAAGTTTTCTAATGCAAAAATTTGTTTTTGTGATCTCTTCCTTCTCCCATTGATGTTCTTTTGACGTTATTGATTTCTTAGGCCTGAGGTCGTGTAATTTGTATTTGTTCCTCTTTATAAGCATTTTTTCCGCTTCTCAGAAGGAAATTGCCAGCCACCCCATTTGAAATCCCCTGATTCTCACTCGAGAATGCTTTTTTATAATTCCCTATTCCCCCTATACTATTGGGAGTGTGCAGCGAAAGGGCCGCCATCTAGTGGCAGTCGAGTAAGCTCCCATGAAAGTAGGATACTTTCAGCAAATTACATGGCGAAATTCGATAAAATCAGGTTCGTGGCCCAAAAATAATTACGGAATGCTTTAAATACCAACAAAGAGTATTATTGGGTATCACAGAGTTAGTCAAAACCGTTAAAATAATAATTGGTCTGCATTTACGAGCTTATTTGGGGAAAATGGAAAACTTCCCATTGCATTTGAGGCTTTTATCCTACTCTCATGGCCATGAAAGTGGCTGACTGCAGCGCCACCAGTGGCGTTGCACACTTCCAATAGATTTCAACCTGTTTTCGAGGTAGTGGCCATGTCACCCTGCATTATCCAGGGAAGATTCATGAAGTTGCCCATGTAACCATCACCAACAAATTGTGGTTGTGATAGTCGAATTTGTGTGAACGCCTAACCTCACCCCCTCCAAACTTGGACGTTGTTTATGCACAGCCCCTTAACTTCTCTGGAATTGCCCTCATGTAACTGCACCATCCACTGTCAAAGTAGGAAAACGGCCTCTAGGCGATATCTAAATAAGGCTTTTGAGTAAAGTGTCTTGTCTCACTTCGTTGCTAAATTCCCTAAGCTATTTGTATAAGATGAACCGTTATAGCCACAATTTAATCACGCGTCACATTTTCTGAATTGTATGGACAGTCCAGTGTGCTGTGGCCTTCGTCCACACTATTTAGTGTGTTATTTAACTTTCTCCTCGCTTCGAGACGTGCTCGTCGCACTAACAACCCGCTCGTATATTCAATTTCTTGAATTATAACGTTTCTCCTTCGCAATCCACTCCACCCACCCGAATTTCTTTTATTATTTTTGCGTTCCAAGACTAATGCGCGTTGCTCGGAGCACAACGAAATGCACAAAAAAGGGCATTATGAACGGGGAGAAAAAGAAGCTGAATGCGAGAAAGGATTTATAGGCCGAGTTGAAAGAATGCGAAGAGATAAATATAAGAGGCACAACTGGCATCACCTATAAGAAGCCCAGAACTTGTTTCGGCGCCTTATGCGATTACGGGATTTGATGAACGTCCCCCTCGCCTTTCACCATTGATTAAGTAACGGTTACGCACGCGTTTCGGCAGGGGCTGTCATTTATCATTTTTTAGACCGTGGCAAAAATGCCTGGGGCGCTGCCAGCGTTTTTTCCTGCCATCTTGTGTTGCCAGTAACTTTTTCTGTAATTTTGGTTGACGGCTATAGTAGAACCACGAAGTGATGGAACTGGGTTGAAAGCGCCGACCAATAGAATCCAATCGCCAGTTTGCGATTGACTAAGTCTAGTATTTCGCATACAGCGCCACTGGTGAGAGGAAGGAGCTCAACAAGAAAAAAACATTGGAGGCGCTTCAGCTCGAGGCCTCAGCCATTTTCCTTTCAACAACTTAAAACCAGAAATCCCTAATCGATAAGCGATACCTCTCTGATTGGCTGTCCTTCAGTTCCATCAGTTCGTATTTCTACTATAGGTGATTTTCTGGCGACCTGTACAAGCCCTTTGCGGGGCATTTATGAACGTTCCTACACCCGCAGCGACATCTCGTGAGCGAATATTGCCATATGCGGTCGTTAAAAAGCGTCTTAAAGTTTTATGATTGGTCTCTATTTTTGGAAGTTTTCTGTCGGACATGACACCATGGCTGATTCCTGAAAATTGGCATTCCTGACAATAGCATCAGGAGATGTGCAAGTTAAGATGTTCATCAAAAAGTTGACCATGGACAACCATGGTCTTTACAACATTGCTGTCAGTTTTTCACCAGGGATGTAATTGTTTGTGTGTGCTATTGTTCTGATGCGAAAAATTTCTCCTCCCCTATGTCTCTGAGGGGTAGCTTAATGCCAATTCGCTGTTAATTGCAATTAGGCGTCTTTGGCATGTGATGGCGCTGTTATTACTATTGGTCGTTAAAGAGACAGCTAGCGAGCCATTACAGAGCTGCGAGACAGTTCGATACGCATTAGAAACCACCAGTGGGTTCACAACCCCCATCGTGTCACCCTCTCATTCTGAACACACCGATGACTTTTGTCGAGTCATTAGGGGTCTAAGGCGATAAGGCGACGCTCGTGCTCAAGAAAGAAAACAGGAAGGCATTAAACGTGATAGTGCCCCGTTCGAAAACCCCTATACCACTGGTGTGTTATGAGTTTTACATTGCCTGTCAATGTTAGCTTCACTGCCATGCTGTGTTTTCATAACTTTTGCCCGGTAACCACCTGTATATTGGGAGTGTGCAGCGAAAGGGTCGCCATCTAGTGGCAGTCGAGTAAGCTCTCATGAAAGTAGGATACTTTCATCAAATAACACGGCGAAGTTCGATAAAATCTGCCTCGTGACCCAAAAATAAATACGGAATGCTTTAAATACCAACAAAGAGTATTATTGGGTACCATGGAGTTAGTCAAAACCGTTAAAATAATAATTAGCCTGCATTTACGAACTTATTTGGGGAAAATGAAAAACTTCGCATTGCATTTGAGGATTTTATCCTACTCTCGCGGCCATGAAAGTGACTGACTGCAGCGCCACCAGTGGCGTTGCACACTCCCAATACATTAAGCTTGAAAGGTATTGAATGACAGTAGATGATTTAGACATGTTTCCCAATTTAAAGGATTTCCCACGTTATTTGACGTTAAATACCGAGTTTTCTGGCGTGGGACCAGGTTGTAACAAACAGCACCACCTTTCAAATTATTTCTTCAAAAACCCCAAAATCTAATTAGATATTCGCTATTCGTCGACTCCTACACTGTACATATTTAACCACCCAACACGTTTCTCAATGGGATTTCCTGCGCTGTCATTTTTGTAACACCTATAAAATTGGGGTTTTAATCAATTATCGACGTTTTCCCTTCGGGCTTTATTATTTTTTTTTCTTCTTTTCGTTGGTTTTATTATTTTTGCCAACTCCTGTCTTCCCACCCGTGTTTCTCCCTCCCATTTTGTCAGCCATCACTTTGTTCGAAAAACAATTTTGTTTTTAGTGCTGGTTAAATTGAAATTTAGGACAAGGAGCCCAATTGGGTCGTTTCGTACCATCTTCGAAAATCTTTTATTTCTTATTTTCTCTCCTCCTCACCATCAACCCATATTCCGAGTGTTGATTATATCTCGCGTTTCTCCCCCCACTCTTTTTCTATTTTCCCTGTCTTGTTTTTACCCCCACTGCCTACAGCTTTCTCCCCACATCAACGTTATAGGAAATAAATTTGATTCCTATTACATAAAACGTTTTCCCTCTAAAGATTTCCAATTTTCTTCTGAAAATCGAGTTATTTTTTAAAGGACAGTTACGTGTTTTTATTTCATTTTTTTCCGTTCGTGCCGGGTGCGCCATACATCGTTGTCGAAACTGCGATTATGACATGTTTTCAACTAGTGGTGTTGATACTGTTTCTCTGTCCTGAAATTGCACAGCTGCACGGGGACACCCTGTATCAGCGCGCTATTTGCTCCACCCCACTACCGACCTCCCATCGCTAATTCGAAAAATTATCATATCTGGTTATCTTCTTCGGATTAATGCCGCGTTTCTTTCCTGCCAGATTTGAAAATAAATTGAACATTATTGAAATTGGCTTTTTCCATCAAGATTGAGCCAGACAGCCAGTGCGGGGTGCCTGCTCATTCGCTGAGCCAATTCCTGTTTGCTTTTCTTTTTCCACGTTTCAAACCGGGTTTGATCGTATTTTCTTACCGATTTGTTATTAGTAGGTAGATATGTCAAAAAGATTCAAATCAGTGCCAATTAAAGATATTCAGTTGAACGCAATTTACCCACAGGCAGCCATGGGGTGGCGGCGGTTGATGTACACAATGTTACGTGAAAAAGTACGCACGGAAAAATGAAAGTAAAATGAAATATACAGAATGGAAGTACTGCGAAAAGAAGGTGCACCTCAATAATGTAGTCTTTCTTCCTCTGGTAAACATTTTGTACGTGAAGATGCTATTGAAGTTAGTTATCCATCTGAGACTTTTTCCTCCGTGCTCAAAAGTTTCGCCACCACTATGCGCGCAGAATCAATTTGTATCTAGTTTAATCGACGTTACTCGATGTAACATTAAGGCACCCGATAAAGTTATCGGTCCGTTAAAGTTAACGGACCGTTTTCAAGAAACTCGTAACATTTTGCGTCCATCAACTTGATGGCTTACCGGCATGGCACGCGGGCTAGCATCTTAGAAATGGCATGAAATGAAAGTCGAAGAATACGTCGTTGTTATTAGTGCAAGAATTAAGCTTTATTGGCGGCGCTCCCCGCTCCACCCCCCATCCGATTTGTTTTAGTGGTGTTACTGGAATGGTTGAGTTTGCCCAGTGTAATTACCTTCGTCGCATTCAATGGCTTATCCCAGTTATCCTGTTTCGTAATCCCCGGGTCTTCCGCGACACGACTCGATTCCGCACACGCGCACCTATTCCTCGAGCGCAGTTTTGTAAAGTCTTCCTAGGCCGTGGCTGCAGCAACGATAGTCATGTAATCCGAGAGGAGCAACTTCGTCCAACCTTCTCGCTCGACGCCTGAAGACCGACTGAGGCTGCGCGCGTGCGATGCGTCCAACAACCGAGCGCGTGGCGGGTGCCTCACCCGTGCAATTTCACTGGCTTGCACCGATGTTTTGAGACAGTTCGGTAACAGTCTGTTCTGTTTGGGTGTTGGGGTTCACCTGTTCAGCCTCTGGTGGGACCCTCTGCTGCGCCTGTAATTGAGCGTTGCTTTTTTTTTGTTTTTGTTTTTTTTTTAATTTTTTTTTTATTTTTTTATTATTATTTGTCGCACTGTTGGGCGCTGAAGACATTGCTCATCTTACGGTTTTCTTGATGTCGTTTTTCGGGCTTAGCACGGTACCCGCACCTTCGCCGACTGTGAAGTTCGATGGATCATTCGGTGCATGGACAGGCAGGAGGGGCACTCCTATAGTCGTCCCGGCGAAAGAACGAAAAAATGGCGTCGTTCGGACCAATAGGATGCAATTTCCTGTTTGCGATGCGTTCGTCCTGTAATGCATATCGAGCATGGCGGCCATTTTCCTCCTACCGCTGAAACAGTACATCGATAAGCCGAATCTCTCTGATTGGCTGTAAAAATTTTCGTTCTTTCGCTGAGACGACTATAGCTGCCTTCATCGAGGGGGTGGGGAGGACATTACGGGTGCATTTATTTGGAACTACTCTGTTTACATGCATATTCGAGATGCCTTAAGCTGAGTGCGTCGTGTCGTGATTCAACCTGATCTACCTGCCTCTGCTTGACTTCGGGATACTTGATTTGGAATGGGGCGAGGGGCGTTAATGTTGATGTAGACATCATCATTGTCTTGTATAACTTTAGCTCAATATCCATTATTCGTCATTCAGTTTTTCAACAAAGTTTGGATTATTCACTGTAATTCACATTATACCTGACCTGCTATCTGTAGCAGGTACAGTGGCGTAACTATAGCGGAACTGCCTGAAGTCACCAGGCAATCACTGCCAACCTACGAGCCGATAGGAGAAGCCAACTTATCTGTATGGAGCCGGCAGCTCCGGCTTGTTTCACATTTATTGGCTATATTTCATCGTTTGTTATTTTTACAAAAAAATACGTTCTGGTCGGACATTTTTCGTACACTGATTGTGGAGGAGGGATGGGGTCTTCAAATGATGAAGAGGGCTACTAACACGTGGAGCGTCCTTGAGGTATTCATGGGACAACATTGTCAGTGCCTTGAACATATCGAGCGTTGTAAAAGTAGCGTTCTGAGTGCTGTTAAGGAAATATTGCGATTTCTTTATGTGTTCATCCTTATTATACAGCACTTTTTTTCAATAAATGTGGGAATAAGGTATTTCCAACATTGATAATCTGTGCAATTCGAGCTTCTGTTGATACTTATATACTTATGGACTTGTGTGGGCTGCGTGTGTTTCGCAGCTGTAGGGAAAAATCTTGTTTTGTCAGTTTATCAATATATTTTTCATTTCTTGTATTGCCTCGAATACTCCTTGCCAATCAATATGGCGATTTGCTATACAGGCACATACTTCGCTTATTCGTTGTTGGAGAAAAATGTCGATGAAACGTTCCCTGGCTGCTTGAGTAAATCCTTCGCTACGCCTTGGCCACTGGCATGTGTATGAATATTAGCGGAAACATTTTTGAATCACAAAGTAGTTTCCAATTTTTTCTAAGCATTCTCTGAACTAAACTTATCGAAGTGGGGAGGTGGGTGGAGATTTAGCAATGCTACGATAGAGGCTCAACCCTACATCTTAAATATACACGATTCCTATTTGTTTGGTATACTTAGGTTGCTAAAGTTGCTATAAGAGGGGATTACATTCTGTAGGCGTTGGCTAATTTATTTACACGGCCTCGAGATGTCTTCCAGGTGGCAGCACCATAGGGATTACCTTAACTTGTGAGCATTACAGGGTGGGCACCAATCATTGCATATAGTAATGCGTCTCCAGAAGCACGAAGGGGAATTTCCATGATTGGATCGAGTAAGGCAGTGTCGAGATGAAATCCATACTTGTCAGGAATTTGAGGGTCTTTTTCAATCTTCAGCTTACAAATGTTGCTTGCTCTTGGTGGACCCGTGCATCTCTGCCCATTGTGTCGACTGACCCCCTGAGCTGACCGGTATAATTGTCAATTTCAGCAAGCACCTGGGAGGGCAAATCACTGAATGCTTCTGAGATTTATTCAAGGGAGATTAATGCACGCATATTGGCTAGTTACTCGAACTCCTGCAATCTTAAAAACTTTTTTTTTTTGCTTTTCAAGAATTATTGTACGAGTGCAGCTGGAGGGCCAAATTCTTGGGTATTGCAGTTCAGTTGAGAAAACACGCGAAAATAAATATCTTAATAGAGAGTTTTAGGATATCGTATTTCGGTTTGCACGCACCCGCTATTATCACGTGACAAGGCTAATGCGCC
>JAQFYZ010004104.1:0-11818 GCA_034695085.1 Cylindroiulus punctatus | reverse complement strand
ATTTTACCAGCTAGTATAGGGTCGGAATAGCCAGGAGAAAGCTATCAATAAGCGGAATCCCTCTGACTGGCTGTCAGGATTTGTCATTTCTCGTTGAGCCGACTATAGATAATTAATTCGCGGAGTATCAAGGGAATAAAAACCTTGTATGGAAAAATGAAAATAGGGTGTGTTAAAGAATGTGACCAGCTACGCCGTAGGCACTATAGGAAATTAAGCTTCTCCTAATGGCTCTGAGGCTAGCCGTGGTTGAGCAGCTAAAAATTATATTTTTGGTTAGTTCAAGTTAGGTTAACTTTTAATAAACAAAAAAAAAAAGAAAAAGTGATGTGATAAATTTTGAAATGAAAGACAGGTGGCGTTCCTGTAAACTAGACATCAAGGGTTGAAATATAATAAAAATATAACATTGTTTGCAAATTTGGAGCTGTGCTCTGCGTCATATCCGAGCATAATCCGAATCGCAAATGGTGTTTATTATTCTATTGTTCATGATGTTGTCCGCCTTGGGGCTAATTTACGTTTTAGGTCGCATACATGATCCAATCCACATAATTCATCATTTAATAAATTGCGTGGTGATCCAAAGGGTAAAGTTTTATCTTGAACTGAAACTGATGTTCTGTGGTGACCCCCTGCCCTTAGAAATCCTTCCGGGGTTAGAATGATAAATTCGTTGATGACAATGCAGTACCTTGATTAGAATACACGCATTTAAATTGTACAAGACGTTGCCAGACGTGTAAAAAGATTAATACTTTGGTGGACCTCCTTTGGCTCTCAAAACTGATTTCAGACAATTATGACAATTCATGGGAGGATATATCGTTAGAGCCTCTATTTGCATGCGTAACAGTAAAATATTCATCCGCCCTGTAGATGTACTATACATCCATTCATCAAAATTTTATGATTTGCAAAATACATCTGTATTAACAGTATCACTGGACATTTGCAATCTCTTCAAAATATGTATCAATTTTTTGATACAATTTTTTTTCATTGCCTTACATGTATATTACTCAAAAATGGCATTCAAGACCCCATATATGGTCTTACATGTACATGTACATGTATATGTAGCCATACATGTTACATACATGGGCAAGTATGACAAATATAATTACATACATGGCCCTATTACATTTTTCACTTGGGTATCGTTGACAGTTTGACCTTTATACGAGACCAATCTTCTGCTTTTGGAATATGCAAATGTTTTATTATCAATAATGTGGCGATCAACAATGGTTGAGCTTTTTGCGCGTCCCCAAACAGATACTGATGGTGCGTTTTACCATTAGCTGCATACTGTCTAAACGAAACGCGGTTGTATTCTTGCTAAACATTCTTTCCTTTGAAACATAAAATGATAGAGGACGATCCTCTCAACGGAAACCCTGCACGTAGCTTCCCAGCAGCACCATTCACTTTCAATGTGATGTGCTACTTTAACCCTTTCGCTATAGTATGAATGTTCAACTGTTTTAATGGAATTGCAATGCTTGGCTCGAAGGCATCGCTGTTACGAACTGACCAATATATCAAGTGCTTTATGGACGGAGATCATTTTGCTGGTTTAGATGTCCATTGAGACTCGTTCCGAATGTATATTTGCAGACAGGCTTGGGAAATGGGAAAACACGCTGCGTCTTCTTATGGTATAAACTGCAAAAGTTTTGCTGGTGAGCTAGGAAATGTTCCGCAAATCTAACCAAGGCAACTTTAAAATGCATACCATGCTAGCTTTAACTTTGAGCGTTAGGCCGAGGTACGCTCGAATTAGGGTAGTTTATGAAATTTGTAGTTTTCGTTGCAAATGATTTTTAGGATACCCTATACTTCGTGCCCTGCTACAAATTGCTTTACATACATGATGTGGTGTGTGCTGTATACTAGTGACACCTCTCCTAGCTGTTGAAATTGATAGGTTTTGATAGGTTACTAACGCAATCGTAAACCTCCCCCTGAACAGGGGCAATCATTGCCAGCCTGCGATTCGTAGGCAGTACAGCCGATTTTAACTTGGCAGGTTGACGGATGTCAAAAAAGTCTGTCTGCAGAGTGACAGTTGCACTATTGGGTGCTGTGAAGTGTGAACACAATTCCCCAGCATCACCTATTGAAGAAAATGACTTAACAATGTTTACTTCAAACATTTCCCTTGATTTAAAAAAATATATATTTTGAACTATACATTATACGCCCTGCTGAAAATGACTTAACAATGTTTACTTCAAACATCTCCCTTGATTTAAAAAAAATATATATTTTGAACTATACATTATACGCCCTGCTCAAAATGCCCTTCAAATATGTATATGACAGTATATGACATCGTTGTTGCTGCAATTCATGCTTTTGTATTTGCCCTAACTTTTATCCAACCTAAACTACAACGTACAATCTAAACCTAATTGCTTTATTTAGCTGCCCGACCACCAGGCCTACGGGTCGTTAACAGAAGCCCACTTTCTCAAAGTGCTTTTGACGATGAGGAGCAAAATGTATAGAACAGACAAAGCATTAAACAGCATAAGCTGTTGTATCATGGCACACCTTGTAACAAGTCAGATTTACTCATAACGTTATCTTAATGGCTTCAAGTTGGCTATTATGATCAAAAATGCAAGCATAAAACGCTGAAAAGTAGCGTAGCAAACTTTTTAATTAAAAGTGGTTAACATATTTTAAACCAACGATGACATCGACGACAACCATTTCCGGAGAGAAATCAGGTCGTTCCATTCAGAAAGCCATCTAACCACATCAGTCAAGCCATTAAATTCATGAAGCTAAGTTCAAGTCTATTTTCATAAAATGAACCGTGTACCGTTCATGCCAGGCAGTCATTACTGTTTGATGTACATGTGCAGGTCGAAATGTTAAGTGCCATCTACATGACACGAGGGCGCTGAGTTTTGCAAGCACCCAAGCCTGACCTACACAGCAAAAATGCAAATAAACAACTTATCGTGTTATTAGATAATATAATTACATTACATAACTTGGGATAGACATTTTTTAAATGAAGGGTTTCATAATTCAATTGGGACATCTTGTCGATGGAGGGCATACGAAGGTCATGTTGGAACAAATGGATTTTCACTATTATAATGAAGAGTTGAGAAACACAACACTACGCAGTTACGAATTTTTCAGAAATTGTTTTAAGGCCCATTGAAAGTGACTTTTTGCAATTGAATTTACGTAATTTTGGACAGATAAGATAATTTCAAATGAATTTAAATGTTTTAATTCGATGTTTATATTGATAGTAACTTCCTATGCTATATCAAATTAAAATACATTTCGTTTTTAGAATTGTTCCAAATGTTAGATCTTTTATATTCTCATTCCGATGGCAGATGCTGCCATCTTGTCGCTCATAAAGCAAAATAAAAAGTCAAAAATAGAATTATCGTTTTTATTAATATCATGTGCATTTCCACAACTTGTCCAAGATCACATCCAATAAAATGCAAGTCCCTCTTAATGCTTACAAAAAATATTGTAATATGTTGATTAGGAAAGGAGAAATTGAGTTTCGCAATTTTGTGCAGGGTGTCCCCAAAGTCACAACGCACTTTCAATGGGCCTGAGAGAAGCTATTACCATGCCGATTACCATACTTCGCGTTTTTTTTTAATGCGCATGCGCACGAAATTCGCGATTTTTAACATTTGCGGCTTTGCTGCTTTCAAGAATTTTAATATTTCTGTGCGTTTGGAATTGTACCAACATTTCCTCATGTATAAGTTTTCATATGTCTGACTGAAATGAAATTTCCTAAAAGCTGCGAGAAAGTCAGTATTCAGCTTCAAGTATGTATGAAACATTCCTCCGTACCTTGATGAAATTTTAAGAGGAAAATGAATGTTCTCGCGCCATTATTCTAGTTGGATGATTTTTATAACTGCAAATGGCACCTTTTACAAGTCTGGCGTTATTGTTCTTTCGTAACGATGGGAAAAAACATGGGATTATGAGAATTGTTTTCGTGTTCCCTTATAGTTTGCTTGGTGTGAACGGGATTTACATCATTTGTAGCATATGCTCAACATATGATTAGGAATGAAAGTAATGCACCATCACGCATTATTGTTGCGTGTATGAGCAAGTCAACATTCGTTGCTATAATTTTAGGTAGTGCAGGAGCCCGCTTCCTTCAATGCTACATTTTTAGAACTACTATATACGGTCTGAGAGAACAGGAATGGTAAAACCAAATTAGCAGTTATTCGACAATACATGCTTTGAAATATTGTTTATATTTCAGATTAGATTCAGGTTAATCGCATGGGAAAATATGCTCTAACTCGGTTCAGCAAACTCTGATGGTAAAAAATTGTCCGTCCCCATAGGTTTTAATGCTTTTTGTATGATGAGGGCCTTCCAGTCTTAAAAAACAAGTGTCTCTGACCAGTTACAACAAGTACGAATTTATAAACTGCACAATTATGTTACATACGGCAATAACTTTGCACAGAAGTGTAACTGTGAGCCTGAAGGAATGCATTTTATTATTACACATAAATACGTCCAGGTTTAATTTACAACTACATGTACGAATGTTTTACCTGTATCGGTTTGAAAAAATCACAATAAAAAAAATGCTTTTAGCTAATGTAGTGATCCACGAGGAACCGTAAAAATTCACTTACTTAAATTAAATTGTAGAAGCGTCAAATATTGATGTTGGATTTCTTTAAGACCCTTATTGGTGTACATGTAATTGTTTTTTTTTGCAATCAGAAGACAGATTACAAAAATATACGAGTATTTACGAGAACATATGGCCCGATTGTCAACTAGTATGCCAGTACATAACGAGAAACTGTTTTTGTATTATCCATGGGTATAGTCTGATTGTCAACGAAAATGCCTTTAAGTAAATGCTTATAAATTCAAAGTTTTTTGCATCGAAGTCGTGCGGGTCAGCTGTTTACATCGAGTCCTTTCAATCTTTCCATGCATTTTCTCCGCCAAAAAGCCATCAAGTTCCTTGAGGCGTATAACGTCTTTCTGTTTTATTTTGTTAATGTCCTATTTTTAAACCGCACCCTGAACGCAAAATTCTTTCCAACAGACTTTGCGCTTAAAGATGAATATTGATTTTCTGGGGGTGCAAAATTTGATGAAATCGATTTGGTTGGTTAAAACGGATGAATTCATGGTTGAAGTCGTCTTCTTTCCTCGCATGCCCCCTTTTGTATGCTTTCTTTTTGCTTTTCATCTATTTTATCCTTTTATTTCTTACGCATGCTCGTTCAAGGGAAGACGGGTCATCATGCTGGTATTTCCAACATGGATGAAAACCCAATTTTGCTCATCAGTGCATAAGGCTAGGTTTGTAAGATGCACAAAATTCAATTTGGTTTGAACAAGCGCAATGCCACTGTTTCAAAACAAGAATTCGCCGTGGCAGCTAAGTTTGTTTTGGGCAAATATTGCACTTGCCGCTGGCCTCTCACCTTAACATTTTCTTTGCATTATCTTCTGCTTTCAGATTCATGATGCCTTTTGTACTTGAGTGCTTTTCTTTGTTTTTATTTTCCTTCTTGTGTCGTAGAATCCGTCTAACAATTTCGGCATTGTTATTCTTTCATCGGCGTAATGTGTAGCTTTAACACTGTTATTTACTTTAATAACAGATTCGCTAAATGACGTTTAAAGTTTTATACACAAAAGAGGCAATTTGGAACGTTTAATTTATCAGCATCAGTTATTTGCGAAGTTGTCGCTAGTTCCATGACAAAGTATCTTGAGAGAACGACATAGCCTTGGAGACCTTAAACTAATGATGAAAGAACCATGGGAATTTTCACAAGATTGATTCCATGTAATAAGTAGGTACGACAATATGCGAGATTGAAATTTAATTAAAAACGTCATTTTAGTCGACATGTTCTGCTTGTCACATCTTAGAATGCGAGTTAATGGGTATTGATTCTTGGAAGGAATTTAAAAACAGCCCATAAAACAGTGTGCTTCTACAGTGTAGTTACTGTACATGTAAAGAAATTCAGATGCATTTTGAAGTGTTATTGCAGTTAGGTGAGACAGAGAACGTTCAAATGGGGAGCAGATTGACAGAAAGTAGATGACACTTTTCCTGTAATACTTGTATTTTTCAAACATGCATGTATTTCTGAGAATAAAGAAAAGGAGTTTTCTCTCTACTAGAATAGTGATTTTAATATGGTATATTTATTCGATTATTCTTAAGAAGCAAATGTGAGAAACAAAAACAATGCAGGCTACAACTTGGACATTTCATAGCGTCATACATGTATTATCGTCATGGTATCGTCTGCATATGACAAAATACATACAACTAAACAAACCAGCAATAATTATGAAAGTTTGAGTGAGTATAATCATGCAAGGAAGAATTGTTCGGATCAGCAGGGCTCCTCCAGACCTTTAAAGCCAGGAATTACCAGGATGAAATATATATTGAAATTGTACATTTAAAAAAGCGAAGTCTTAATTTGCTGTTACCTTATGAAAATATGTATTCCATCTTCAACTTATACAAGGTGTCTACAAATATTTGCAGCAATTTCGTGAATGTTTTAACCATTATGGGGATCGAGTTTGACATCAAACAAGCATCTTCAAAGTTTTATTTGGCATTTTCCAATGTGTTTGCGTGTTCTGCCGCTAGACCAACGTTTTGAGTGTGAAATAACGATGCACCATTTGTAATGTGCTAATTAGCCTAAAAACGACAGACCCATGATTTGACGAACCGAATGTTCAGGTTTTATGGCAATTAGCAGGGCCAAAGAACCCAGCCCATAGAAAAGTTGCGAAGTTGCGACGCATACGCATTATTGCAAAGAAAGGCACGTACAGTGTGTCGTTAGCCGAGATAAATTGCCTTTGTCCTAGAGTTCCAAGCCTGATCTCCAATCTGAAAAGTGTTTTTGTCGGCGTTAATTTCTACGGCAAATTTGTTCTTGTCGATCTTTTCGTAGCCATTTTATTAAGCGGAGTATTTATTAACACCTCTTTTTCTTTGTAGTGAGTTACTGCTCCATGGTGCGATGTCCCTCTGGAACGCGATGCATCCTAAAAGACAATTCTGCTATTTGTGTGCCAAAGAAGTCGAATGAAAGGTAGGCCTAATGAATAGCTTTCAACACTATGGTCACTGGTCAGCTTTACTTTTGACCAGAGCTTTTAATCTGCGTTGCCGCTCTACTATCATCCTCAATTCCTCATCGCATTTGTGACTCATTTTCGAATCTTTTTCTTTGAACTGCAACTTTGCAGGTCAATATACATGTAATATGCTGCTGCACATGGTGCCAGTACATTTTCCCTATTCTGAATTCCACTTGTATAGGTTGTTTTTTTCCCAAAGAATAATTAAAAACGTCTATCGACGATTTACTTCTGGATACCTCATGCAGGTAACTACCCAAGAACTACCCAAAATATACGTTCTAAGGTTGTTGAGGAGATACCTCCGATAGATAGTTTTTGCACCCGATCACATTTAAAATCTACCTTCGGAGATACCTATTTAAAACTAAATGGATACCTTAAAACACCTTGCAGATACCTCTAGATTTTTGTAAGGGTTGCTGCTTGTGATGACGCACAGCAACAATTGACAGACCCTAATACAGTTACATCAAGTTCAATAGCACTTACAAAGCCTAACAAAGGTAATACAATATATTCTTCTGACTTACAAGTAACATAGCTCATCACTCCCGTTTACAGAAGTAATTTAGTTCATCCCTCCCAGTGACAGCAGAAGATGCAGGGAAAAAATATTCCAGCTATGGAGATTTCTGTAAAAAATGATCTGAGGTAGTAATCCCAGTTAGAGGTTTCCCACTTTCGACCATCCAGGTTCGACTGTAGTAGCCTTACAGTGTGCAAGTTATAAAAATGTACCATCAGCTAAGAAATTTTATCAGAAAAAAGCGGGTTCACTGTTCATCGTCTTTTACTTCTTAAAAATGGCACCGACTGTTGCTGAGTGATTGAGGTATTCGAGCTCGTATATTGTAAGCCTACATGTACAATACACGTGGCATTTTTGCAGGCTCAGGTAATGTTATTCAGTGCACGCTTTCGTCGTGAAATTGCATGGAGTTTCGACGGAATGATAGAAAAGACGAACTTTTTGCAACTCTGCACTGTCACAACTAAATCGAGCTAATATCCGGTTACTACTGCTCAAATCCGAGCCTAGTTTTTCCCCAAGCGTATACATGTACTGATGAACATGTGCCTAAGAGAGCAAACTTGCTTGAAACAATGGTTGTAATACCAATCTGAAATGTTGTCTCAGAACGTCAAATTGTCAAATTGCCTGAATTGTGTTCCCAATATTCAATTTGATACTTGTGCCAAATGCACATGTATGTCTGTGAGGCAATCAACGAAATGCTGCAACTTATTGTAAGCCGCAAGGTGTTATACTGTACGTGTAGTAACGTTCATTTAATATGGTTTACATTGAGCTTGGAGGAAGCAACATTTAAAGTGCACTTTTGAAGTGTCAGGCTCGGTAAATTAATATCGTTGCATGGCTTTACTAATGTTTGCATTTTGTGTCACGTGGGCATTTTTGAAATTCAGATCTTCAATTGCATTCCAGCAAGCTTGCATGCATTTCGCTACAGGAAATAGTCTTGAAATTAGTGTAAAAATTACATTGACCGACGAGGGTCACTCGTACATGTACATGACTAACATGGCACACTATAGATTCGAAAGTAGTGCCCTCGTGGCGTACAGAGCAAATACACACCTATCCACCATATGCCTTAAAACAGCAGACAAATGGGCAACGGATAGCAGTGTTGTGTAGGCTAGTGATAGTTTTTCAGATTGTTGCACCTCATTGTGAGGGTTCTATACAAGGTGTTTGATATCAGTTCAGTTAAGCAGACGACGGTATAACTACAGCAGAGCACCTTGCTTTACGTTCTCCATAATTATCTATATGCTGGAGGTCCTCACCTATAAGCTGAATCTATTATCGCTCAGTTTAGTCTTACTTTGGACAGACGGCGCGTCGGTGTGCTGAGCAACTTAACATTATTTTGTCAATGCCCACACTACTTTCAAGAGGGAAGTGCAGTTTAGTGCATTTGGGCAAGAGCTTTTTGGAGCAAACATAAGAAAACGTACAGTATATAGGCCTAATGTCTTGGAAAATGGCCTCGGAACTAAAACTGTAGTGGTTGAACTTGCTTAAAGGAAGCTAGCCTACAAGTAATGATGCTTTTGTGATAAAAGGAGACACTGTACAGGGTGTATCGGAACGTCTTGGAAAATGGCCTCGAAACCAAAACTATAGTGGTTGAACTTTCCTAAAGGAAGCTAGCCTACACGTAATGATGCTTAAGTGATGAAAGATGACACTGTACAGGGTGTAACGGAATTCCCGCTTACAAACGCTGAGGGCATAATTATAGCGAGATTAGATTGGAACGTTTCCCCAATAACGTAGTTTCAGAACTTCAGTTTCAAAGATTATGACCCTCAAACCTCATGATCAAGCCTTACATCCAATACACTGCACGAACAAACAGCTTGTGATGTACTTGGACTTAGTGAGATCAGTAGCATGTTTCACATCACTGCAAGGTCTGCAATAGTTGGTGATAGCACCCTACCTTGATGCATGCAGTGCACTGGCGTTGCTATGCCTGCCATGTTATCAATGTGTTGTGACCAGAATTTGCACCACCAAATCTTCATCCCCCAGAATTTTTAGTCAAATCTTGTTAACGCGGAGGTCATGTCACTGAGTCTTATTACATGCTGACATGTTTTTGGTGGAAACACTGCTGGATATACATGTAAATGAATGCACGCTTAGCAAACATGTTCTAATCCGACCCCCGTGTGTCCTAAATGTTTGCAAACTTGCGTTCATACAAACACCCTGCATATTTCATTGAAAATATTCATTTGTTAACCTTGATCGCCACTAGATTAGAAATTCAATTAAACGCTGGTGATCCATAATTAATCGCTCAGTCTCCCACTTGGCACCTCGGGCCGAAAATTAAATTTATTGACTCCGAGTGACGCCGTTAATCGGCGGCGTATCGATTTTTCACTAAAGTGCAGCGGGTTTCTTTTTTAATGATAATTGGAGTTTGGGTTTTTGCAATTCCTTTGATCCGCTGTATTAATTACTGTCGTCATCTATCTTCGCTTCCCCCGCCAAATCTCTCGTCTGGGGCGAGCGATAAATCTTTCATTTGCTTTCGGGGATTACTTTCAGATCCGATAGTCTGGAAGACACCGACGAGGAGGAAGAGGAAGAGGAACTGGTGGAGGAACAGGAAGCCATGGAGGCTGAGAGCTACAAGGGGATGGTTGGCTGCACGCCGTGCCCATTGGCCAAACCCAGCTTCGTCTGTGGGACCGACAATAAGACCTACTCTTCTTCATGCAGACTCAATTATCATAACTGCATTCAGAACACCAATGTTCAAATGGCGTGCATCGGATTCTGCCCTTGCAACGGTACGTGCCAGGCTGGGTTTTATTAGATTTTTTTTCCCACCAACTCGGCTGTTTTCCCCCCCTTTGCACTTGGGCTGGTTTTATGGAGAAAATTTGGCGCAAAACGCCTTTCATTTCTAATGGCAACCATGGCTCTGGCTGCGGATGAAGCTATTTATGGGCAGGCCATTTCTCATCCATAGGTCGGCGGCATAATAGATGCCCAAAAACGCGAAATTTCACCACAAAAGACTTCGAAATTGAGCGAAATGGGAAGTTTTTCCGAAAGGCGACATGACGGCTTTCTAAATCATCCAAGGGCCGCTGCCTGGCCTGCCGGAATGGACGGTATTTGTTCGAAATGGCTGCTCGATTTTCCCCCCAACTGACCCCTGTGGTCCGAACATTCCTGCTTTTCCTGGAGAGTCTTCAAACGCCAGGAAAGGGCCGTTTCATTTCGAAGTCTGAATTGAGAAATTTCGATGCGACTCTCTGAGCAGCCATATTTGCAATCGGCTTACAAGAATCTAAATTTTGGGTTAATATTCGCAGTTATTTATAAACTAACTTGATTTGGCTGTACTTGGGATTATGCACCACTTCTCCTAATGGCTCACAGACCGGTAGTGATTGTATGGCAGTTGGGCAGCTAAATTGTTTCGTTTTATGTTAGATAAGATTAGCGCCAAGTAGGGTTGAAATGTGCATATTCTGTGCACATTTGGGCAGGGTGGTCTGCATGGTACATGCCCTAGTTTTGCTTGATGTACAAGTAGCCTGAAGACATTATGATAGACGTTACCAGGTTTCACCTACATTGCCGTTTCCTTTACGTCTGTGGTGATTTAATGAACGAGCTCTAATAGAAAACTTTGATTTAGCTATACATGCAAGGCGTCGGAAATCTGAACGAATAACACTGTTATGTAGTGGAAGAGGAATCTGGTTTTTCATCGAATCAGAAATTTACAAAAAATGTTAACTTGTCCAAAACTAACCGTTGATATACTTCTCAGGCTTACCTACAACTTTGAGAGTTAAAGCAAAATATAACATCAAGGTCTAAAGTCCATTTGGACGTTAGAATCGCTGTAAAATATATCCCCATGACCGACTTACAATGGAGTTACTGCCAATTTTCAGATTTCCGAAGCCTTATGATACATGTACATTTCAATCATTATCTGTCTGTGGAACAATATATCTCTGCTCAGTTTATTTGCTTTGGATAAAGGTATAAACGAAGTAATTTCATGATCCAAGTCTTTGGAAATGGAATGGCCTTATTTACTTTATGGTTTGCAGCGATTCTTGATCGAACACAGACTTT
>JAQFYZ010004103.1:0-11824 GCA_034695085.1 Cylindroiulus punctatus | reverse complement strand
CATGGCCCTATTACATTTTTCCACCAGGGGTACCAATATTAAAATCATTTACTCCCTTTGGGTACATGTATGATAATTATTTGTACCTAATTTTCAACACTTTGAGGTACATATGTCCATGGCAAATGTACCTCCAAGGTACGTTGTACCCCACAAAAACCGCATTTGTACTTTTATGGGTTACAGTGTAGGGGTCCATTGCATAGGGGCACCACGAAATAAAAAAGATTCGTACTAGGTGAAACCAGCTAACTAGCAAATGCCAGACAAGTGCACGCAGCCCATAACAAAGTATTAGTATCAACTGACAAATGTCAGTCTGATGGCTGGCATTTGTTTGTTAGGTGTGCGCTCCGCCTTAAAAGAGCTGTACATTTCAAATGCTTTTAAGCACTATGGCGATTGAAATCCGATATCCTTTACGAACAATACTCATACAATATATACGAGTGTTTAGTTGCTATTTATGTTGTTGTTTTCATGGCAAATGTACATGTACGTCAAGGTGACCCCAAAGCGTTTTTGGCGTTGCCCGGGGACACATAACCATGAGACCATACAAATTGTACCTCCCCTATATCGATGGCCTAGTGTCAAAATCCAAAGTATCATCAGTTTTGGCAAAATGGGATTTTACATCATTGTATTTCTACTATCGCATGTACATGTACTGTATACTGTTGATAATCACAATTTGATTTTCTCCTAACTGCTTGCAGGCTAGCAGTGATTGCCCTTGTGCAAGGGGCAGCCATATGAAAAAAAATCATGTTTTTGGTTAGTTTTGGCTTAGTTATTGGTCAGGTTAGGTGAGGTTAGGTTAGGTTAGGTCTGAAAACCACAAAAAAAAAGAAAAAACAAACAAGGAAGGACAAAGCAAAAAAACAAAAATGAAAATAAAATACGAGTCATATGTACAAATTCCAACAGCTAAGACAAGTGTCATAGGTGAAATATAATTTTTTGAATATTTGAACCCATATGGAAAAGAAATGTATTTTGAAATGCATAGCAAGAAATGCATTTGGAATACATTTGGATTGACACTAAAATATGTATTGTATTATGCATTTCGAAATAAATTTTTAAATTTATGGCAATATATGTTGCAAAACACATGTAAATATATTGAAATATGTATTTCAAAATACATATCACAATATATATACACTATGCATTGCAACTAGATCTCAATTCACACTGCAGTCATGCAAATTTTGTGTAAAAAAATTATTTTTACACAAAATTCACTGCACAGTTGACGAGTTACCTTAGTGAGGTCCATTTTGTGAAATTAGATTAAAATCTTATCTCAATTAAAGCTAAAATGCATTATAATATAGCTCTGCATTATTCAGTTTGGCGTATACATTTCCAAATGCATTTAAAATATATTTCCTTAATTGAAATACATTTCAAAAAGCATTCCAAATACATTTTGTAAATTGAAATACACTGCACAATGCATTTGAAATGCATTTTCTTTGGATATGAAAAGCAGGGCATGAACCTTTGTATATAAGCTATGGTGATTTTGAACTTCACGATGAAGTTTTAAAAAAAGGAAACACGTTTATGTATGCAGAGTTAATATAATATTCGCGATTAAGTGATAATCAAATTAGGACTAGCTTTATAAATTTACGTCACTTCACATTAGGTTGTATGGATGGGTGGCGTTCCTGCATAAAATGCAAGCAGTTATTAAATGTTACAACTACCTGAGGAAAGTAGCCGCAACACAAGTTTATTTTACTCGCACAATGGTAATGCTACTGTCACATCTCAGTAATTTTTTATAACACTGAGATTAATTGATTTTTTCCATTTCAGGGTGTCCCATAAATCGTGACCGTTACAGCCTGTTATAGGATGCACAAAGACCAGTGGGCAGAGGTATGTGTATTCTTTGAAATTTTTGCAAGCAGTTTCTAACTATTGGGAGTGTGCAACGCCACTGGTGGCGCTGCAGTCAGCCACTTTCATGGCCGCGAGAGTAGGATATAAGCCTCAAATGCAATGGGAAGTTTTTCATTTTCCCCAAATAAGCTCGTCAATGCGAGCTAATTATTATTTTAACGGTTTTGACTAACTCTGTGGTACCCAATAATACTCTTTGTTGGTATTTAAAGCATTCCGTATTTGTTTTTGGGCCACGAGCCTGATTATATCGAACTTCGCCATGTTATTTGATGAAAGTATCCTACTTGCATGGGAGCTTACTCGACTGCCACTAGATGGCGACCCTTTCGCTGTACACTCCCAATACCACAAGCAGTTATCTTGTTTGATTGTACAAGGTCATATGGCGCGGAAATGTCAAGAGAGTAGATAGAAAAATTATAACACAGCAAGGTCGTTTGGTGAAGTAGTAATTTTTTTAAATACTATAGGAAGAGATCATACAGTTATAGTTTAGGTTAGTTATTGTTATTGTTAGTTAGTCATTGTTATGGATAATCCTTAATTCAGGGGATTCATGGGGATGCAGCTACTGGGGATGAATTTGAAGAGCAATTTACAATGAGCAATTAACATAACTCCTACTTGTCGTCCGCCAGGGACCTCGAGGTTGTAAATTGTGCCGTTTATTAATGAAAACAATTATAAAAATGGCTAAAATCCAAATCGAACGTGAATTCGAATTCGAAATTCAAATTCGGGCGTTGCACGCGCATGGATAGGGATATTGTATGGAAAAAATAACTGGCATCGCTGTAAAGAAGTTAGTAGCCATTATCGAAATGTTATCTACGTTTATCTGCGTCTCTGCATCCAGTAAGTGTTCACATTTCCACACTTTATCGTATTTTCCAATATTATAAACATTGGGGATGAATTTGAAGAGCAACTGACAAATGTTGGACTTAGCAACACGGTGCGCACCTGTCTTGCATTTTGTCAGGCTTGATTGCTTGCAAATTCCCAAACTCATGAAACATTTTTCAAATCTTTCGATTAAATAAATTAACATAACTGTTAATTTGAGATTAAACAGCGCAGAATGAGTCGTCCGCCAGGGACCTAGAGGTTTTTAAGTCGTAAATTGTGCCGATGAAACGATGAAAAAATAGCTGAAATCCAAAATCGAACGTCAATTCGAATTCCAAATTCGAATTCTGGCGTTGCACCCGTATGCGTAGGGATATTGTATAGAAAAAATGACTGGCATCACTGTAAAGAATCGAATCCAGTCTGAATTAATCGAATTACCGTATCCAGTAAGTGCTCACATTTCAAAGCTTTATCGTATTTTCAATTATTATAAAGATTTCCAAGATTTGAATGAGGTATAAGAAGACGTTCGGGTTTTATGTAATCAATGATTGCTATAATCGTCTCGAAGAGGTTAGCCAAATGATGACGGAAGTGAGGAAAGAGTGTGTTGACTTTATAAAACATATGGGCTCAAATCAATCATTTGACATCCAATTTTCAGTACGTTAAATGCACAAACTGTTACAGATCCTGCAGGGTGCCCTAACATAATATATGTGCTCAATTGCGAATATAATGTAGATTGATACACCACAGTCTGCCCATGCACAGGGCAGAGATGAGTGGAAGTTATTGGTGAAGCAGACACAACAGATGTTCAGCCCATGGTATGAAAGGACATTCTGTACAAATTGTACATGTACGTACATGTGTGTTGGGCCAGCTGTTAGGCTTTATGTGGCCATCCTCAACATATTCCCCATTTCATCCTTCGCTGACATTCGGGTGGTACAGATTTACATATACATCATACATGTACATGTATAACCAAATGTGAATGAACGAGGAGGGATAATAACTGATTTGAAGATTTCTTCCAAATTGGGTTACTATCGAGAATGCCTCTCTTCATTTTCCATTTATAGAAAGTAAAAGTGAAACCTGAATTGGCAAAACGTTGCTTTTAGTACATTTTCCTTGAAAAGAAATTGATGCTTTGCAAATCAAAAGTTACTTCATGCAATATTATCAAGGACCAACGCCTAACTTCATCTACTGTAAAACCAAGATGTTCTTTACATTTATTCGCATTAATAGATGAAATGGTAAATAGGAAATAATATTAAAAATTTCCTGCGTAACTGTACTTATTCTGCATGGTGAAGGAAGGAAATGGGATACATGTACATCTATGCATATTCTGAAAGAGTAAATATGTGAGTGCATTTTCGCAGTCTGCAGGATGTTGTTACATTTTACTTTTTCTACATAATGATTAAGTTTGGATATATCCGTATACCGTTTTGTAAAAAATTGATAAAACAATAACATTTCAATTCAGGCATATCTTAAAGCATCAACAGAACCTGAGTCTAGTTGAAACTTTCATTGAGACTAAAATGTAAACATCATCCTATAAATCATTCATTCCCTTCTCATCACTAATGTTATCATGTTTGTTTATATTATCAAATCTGCTGAGAAAACCGATCAGATGTAGGGTATAGGTACCGTACATGAAATGTAAAATGTAAACAAACATCCCTAAAAGACTTCATTTTTTGCTTTGTCAGATGTTTTACTAACTAACACCCCTCCCCTCTCAGAAAACCCTACACAGGCCAAAATCTTTGTTTCTTAAACAAAGGCCCCATTGTTTCATTCCATCAAGCTTTAATCTCGTCAGATTTGAAATGCCTAATTTTTTTCAGTTGCAAGGTCGTTCGTTCCGTATGTCCATGCAATTGGCAGCGAAAATACAAGGTTAACCATATAGCAAACGGATGCAATTTCTGAGCTAATAGCAAAATTTTGCAAAAATTGCAAAATTGCAAAATTCGATATTATCGCTCGCGAGCATTTTTTTCGCTTCCGCTTGTTATGTGGTTCATCATTAAAGCTGGGGAATCACGCCATAGGAAATTGTAAGGCTCTTTGGCACTTTCACAAAAAAAAAAAAAAAATACCATTGTAGAAGCTAAAAAAAAACTATCCAGTGACGCCCAGATACAAATCGTGCTGAATTTCGACAAGCATTCGTGCGGTTTATGCTGCAAATAGGATAATGAAAGCTGATTATTACCTTCTGACGCCAAATGGATGCTATGCAGCATCCCTGCAGAAATCTTCCTTATCGACCACCGTCCATCTTGTAGCACACTGATGCTGCGACTGAGGCATCGATATCGATTTGCAGCAAGTAGGGAAGGTCGAAATGAACGCGTCCTTTAGGTGCATTGCCAGTTGGATGGCAAAATACTATAACACCAGGAGCGCCATCTGCTTCATCCTAAACTAGCTCGTCTGGAGTTATTTATTGCTGCTTGTGCAGGGTTGGAGTGGATAAAGAAGTGACATCCATGTCACAGACAACAGTGTACATATGCATTTTTGCTGTGCATCTCGGTTCATCTATATATAAAATGACAAGCTGACTGACTGACTGACTGACTGACTGACAGACTGACAGACAATCAAAGCCCAGCCCAAACCGTATAAGGGCTAGAATTCCCTTGAAATTTTGCATGCACTTTCCTTGGGTACCAAAACCACCATTTAAGAAAGGATTTTTTTTTGTAATCTCCCTCGAAAACAGTGGCGGATCCAGGGTAGGGTTCCAGGGGTCAGGACCCCGTTTGGCAAAATAGAAAATTTACACTAGATAGATTGGTTAATAAATCGAAAAATTTTGCAAAAAAGTGAACTGATTTTGCAAATTTTTTGCAAAAAAATCCAAAAAAGTGAACTGGTTTTGGAAATTTTTTGCAGAAAAAATGCAAAAAAGTAAACTGGTTTTGCATACATGCAAACCAAGTTGCATGGGTACCACTAGTCTTATACATGTTTACAATTACAATAACGTTTCATATTTGGGTTGCGCTGTCCTGTAAAATATGTTCTATGAATTTTAAGATCACACAATGGTGAAAACGCCATTTATTTAATAATACAATGACTTTGGTTTTACCAATTCGCAGACAACATCCATGTCAAATGCGGGATGATGATACATGTAATTATGTGAAGAACAGATCATGTCATTCATTCGCCAGATAAAATAGGAAAATGACATACATGTACATGTACTTAGCGATACACGTAACTCTAACACTTATCAAACACAAAGAAACGCAGTATCATTCCATGTCAAACATTGTTCCGTGAAATGAATATATACATGCCAGTAATGCTGGGAACATTTGAGCAAAAATCTGCATAAGAAGAAAAAATTACCTCTGTACGTGGACAAAAATTAAAAGTGTAAAAACAGTAAAACATGTAACATGTAAAAACATGTACGAATTGGGATTTGAATTTTCCCGCCGTTTTCGATTAGAATTTCCTGCAATGTAATAGCGCTTCATCTTCTGTCGTAATAATTGGAACGCTTTGCCCTTGACCTGTGTAGGTTTACTTTCATCAGCTGCTTCCTTCGACATGAATTTTAAATCATTTGGACGCGTAAGCCCGCAAGAAATTAATATTTAAAGTAAGCAAGCTTCATATAATCGTAGGCACATCGGTTATTTAATGGTGTCACGTCCTCAAGTTTGCTGAGAAGTCGCTTTTCTTAGGTGCGCATGTTCTAATTTTCTAACGTCTTTGTATTACAGCTGCAGCATTTGAAGAAATGGATAAAATTTTACGAGGTGTAATGCGATATCGTGTGAATTTCCGATCCGGAATGGTGGAGCAGTTCGTCAAAGTTCGTGATCACCCTGTGGTACGTTGTTTTCTCACTACATCATGTAGCCATGGTATCGACTGCTTGCAAGTGTATGGGCCTATGTGCCAATGTTTTTGGCTATGGTTGACAACTTACCATTCAACACTAAAATAGTTTGTGACTGCATGATGTTTGTGTTTATAATGATCGTAGTTAGTCGGCCTCATAAAATAATAGACTACCTGCGATAATCGAGTAAATGTAATGTATCTAGCTGGTGCTAGATACATAGTTTATGGCCTCTATGTGTCTTATTGCTAACCCCATTTGAGACTTGGCACATAATAACTGCTGACACAGTAGTATTTCAGGCATGTGGCCAGCTATGTCACATTATGTCACATGCAAATATCGCATTTGTCACATTTTGTCACATGCAAATGTTATGCAATTGATTCTTAGTTCATCAAAATTCTCACAAAATATACTGTATCTGCAAAAATGTTACATTTATTCAATTTTTTTTCCCATTTTACACACGTTTTGGATAACTGATTCAAATTTTCATCAGCAAGCTCTATTGCCACCTTGCTGCTTTGAATGATGGCATTTGCAGCTTCTACTTTTACATCTGCACGGCTAGTACTGCAGGCCTCATGTAAATATCTACATTCCTGCAAGCAACATTTTTTGGGCTTTTGCCTTCTTTTTGGTAATTTCCTCTTCATCAACAGCCTTTTTTTGAGCCCAGTCTCCCTTATAATTATGCGGATAGGTCATACATAAGAGGTTTCCCTCTATATTTGTGGCATTTGTCACATTATTTTCCATATTTTACAGAAATTTTCACATTTTGTCACATCGGCCACATCCCTGTATTCATTAGTATGTCAGTTAGGTGGCATCTAGGTTTCTAAGCTGATGACAGTCTTTTTCTTATTGCAGCCAACGGCAATTTTTTTCACGTGTATCGACAGCAGGATGCTGCCAACTAGGTTTACACAAACCAACGTGGGCGACATGTTTATTGTCCGTAATGCTGGAAACCTAATTCCATGTGCTACTCTTTTCGAGACTGATTCGATAACAACTGAGCCTGCTGCTCTCGAGTTGGGCTGTGTAGCTAACAAGGTTCGACACATCATAGTTTGCGGGCATTCTGATTGCAAAGTAAGATATAGTTCAAATACATGCTATCGATGCTGTTCATGTGGAAGATGTGGAAGATTCTGTATTCCATATTTATTTCTGACTGATGTAGAGTCTAATATTTCTCATTCAAGCTGTTCTGCAGTTTCACCTGTGTATTTTTTTGAAAATCCCCATTCTATAATTACTTTTACAGGCTATGAACTTGTTGTACGAACTTCGTAATGCTGAAGCTTCTTCATTGAACAATCTAAGGCTTTCGCCCCTGAAGGCTTGGCTCTGCAGACATGGACAGGCATCTCTAACCAAATTTGAAAATTTAACATTGATGGGAGATGGTCATCCGCTGACTTTCCAGGCGGAGACACCTATGAAGAAATTTGTGGCATATATTGACCCCGAGAACAAATTCGACCTTACAGATAAGCTATCACAGGTAAGTTCCGCCGGTGCAGAATTTTTAATTTTAAGTTATTGCTGAGCAATGAAACTACAGTGTTAGTATATTACCGAAACTTCATTGTTAGAAGAGTTGATCCCTATGTTTACGGCTAAATATTGTGTTTAGTCCACCTTGTTGGTGGAAAAAATAAGCAAACTTAAATATCATGACATGTAAATGGCCGAGGCACATTTGACATCATGATTTCACACTATGAAGGAACTGCGTTGAAGGGTTGGTTTAGGTGCAGGAATTAGCGAGGAGAATCACATGCAGGACTAGTTCCACTGTGCATCTCAGACATAGGCTACTGAAGAAAAAAGATTAAAGGCAATCTTGGTATGCATTGCCCTGCTTGTTTATTCACCCATCAATCTTTAAACTTTTAATACGAACCCATTTTCCATTCTACCAGGTGAATTGTCTACAACAAGTTCAGCACATAGCCAGTTACCCTTTTCTGAAAAGAGGTCTAGAGGATTCTTCCATTCGCATCCATGCCATGTGGTTTGACATTTACACGGGTGATATATACTTTTTTAGCCGTGGTCGCAAATGTTTCGTCGAAATCAACGAGCAAACTGTTGGTCCTCTGTTGGATGAAATATCGTAAAATTTGTGCAATCGGTGCCTTGTTTTAGAATAACTGTCAGTATTGTGGCTGGATGTTGTCTACAGCAAGCATGCGGATCTTTGAAGAAAAATGTCTGTAGAAGGGAATCCAGAAGAACTAATAGATAGCCATGCACGAGCTACGATGTATATCTGTAAAATTTGATTCCATTTACACTGTTAGTGTCCGAAAATTGCTCATTTTGGTAACATTAGGGTGGATAGACCTTGAGTTGAGCTCGCAAGATGTGTCATTTACAAACTTTATAGACCTTTAATAGATTTTTTAAATAATGGGATGTGAACCTCATGATTAACAGTATTTCTTCAAATTACATTTGGCACCGATTTGTGAATTTTGCACAAACATTTGCAGTGTTTGCTACCTTCAAATGCAACAGCAAGTAATCTTAACAAAGACATCATCATTTTATATTAAACACAGTGTAGTTTAAGGAAAGGATTGACATCTTGCTCTTCGTGACAGGTGTAGTTTGTTCACTATTTAGTCCAATAACTGCGGGACATTCCAGCACAGGTAGTTTTTTTCTACTGTACATGCGTTTTTCAGATGCAATGACAATCTACATGAACTGGCCAACTGAAATGAAACCAACAACCATAATACCGCAAAGCATAGACTGGATGAAAAGCATAGTCATAATTACCAGGCTGATAGATTCAATCAGATTCAATGCTTGCAGTCATGAGCAGCCAGACAATGAGCAGCATAGACTGGATAAAAATCAACCAAGTCAGCTGTTATCAATGCATAGTTGCAAGATGAGTATCTGTTATCAATGCATGGGATTTCCGAGAATAGCGCAATGCAATGCGAGAATGCACTGATTGTTTACACTGCCGAACAGAGTTCGTCACTTGGATGGCCAAGTTCTATGTACATGTATGTGACTGAAATTTTGCATAACTTTGCATTTGGTATACACGGCATCAATTCATAGCAGTATTAGCAATACCTGTACTTGTGTGTGTGTGTTTGTCACCAAAATAAATCACAGTGCAGATATTGCATTTAAAAAACATTCTGAGAAGAGGACCATGAGGTTACCAAAGACTACTACAGAAACTACATAAACTAAGATTGGGTTGTCCCAATAATATCAACCAATTCCAATTTATTTTGACCACTAAAGGCTTTATGGTCTGAATTTATCCAGAATTCAAACTGGGGTAAATTTTTGAGCAAACAACTAATTTACTTGCCTTCGGTGCCTTAGACATCATTTTGTAGACCATCTTTTGTTTTTTACATCTGTTATAATTTATTAGTAATTTATTGTTGTTAATATTTGTGTAACGGTTTATTAAACTGTTAGTAATTGTTATTGTTAGCCTAATGCTTTGTAAACTGCCTACCTGTTGCAATAAACCATTACTAGTGTCCATGTGTCGAACTTGCTGCTAGTAAGGCAGGTGTTGTCAAGTTGTCAATTGCTTAAGAAAAATATAGCATCATAAACATTTATAATTTTATAAAATATAATTATTACATAGTGCATGAATACAAGAATCTGCTGATTATGACATCTTCTTTGTTACTGATTGTCATTATCTGACTAGACTTGAGAAATTCTGAAAAGAGAAAATGTAATATTTTGCTATAAAACCATGCAGCCTTCTCCAAACACTGAATGAGATGCAACTAAGTATAAACTTAGATTTTAGAATGGTCAAGGCTGATAGTGCTGCAGTGTGTCAAATTTTGGCAATCGTATGCTAACTATTATCTCGACAATTTTGTTTTGGAAATATGCCCCCATTATTAGGCAGTTTGCACAGCACAACAAAAATTTTAGAAACGAAAGTTTAATTTAATTTTTTTTTTTTTATAAAAGTGTTATGAACGTGCAATTTTCCAAATGAGAGTAAACCCCTACTGTACTAGATACTTAGCCATAAATAACGATAAAATAAACGTAAAA
This sequence comes from Cylindroiulus punctatus, assembly GCA_034695085.1. NCBI lineage: Eukaryota > Metazoa > Arthropoda > Diplopoda > Julida > Julidae > Cylindroiulus > Cylindroiulus punctatus. The sequence goes on along the minus strand of JAQFYZ010004103.1, from coordinate 1,074 downwards.
AACGTAATCTAGTAGTGGTAGACTTTAGTTAGGAAAATACACTTCCATACAAACTTATATAAAAAGTACAAAAATGAAATTAAACTTTCGCTTCTAAGACTTTAATTATAGCATTGAGCTGTAAGTGTCAATTAAAATGAATGCTGTATATTCCCCAATAATAAAGAAGCAGTCTGCAGAACATACCCCAAAAATGCACCAAACTTTATTCTCAAACTACGAAATTAACTTAATAAAATTAATTGTTTATATCTGAAAATAACGGCTGTACCCGTCATAAAAGAAATGAAGAAATACAAACGTAAAAATGTTAAAATAAATGATTTACACCAGGAAATTTTTTTGACAATAAATAAGATAAAATGAACCTCAACATTACTTGATAAGAACCTTACAAGGAATGACTTAAGATTTCAGAACTATTAGTTTTGTTGATTTTGTAAATTTTACATTCGTCATTTTTGTGTGAAATATTGTGCTTTTTATAACTGGCTAATTTTTTGTAGTTATTTGTCATGAAATTTGTTCAATTGTAACCAGTTTTCTGTCGTGTGCAGTCGTTATTGTCAGAAATGAACATCATAAGTTGTTTGGTGCATTCTTGCAGGGTTCATACGCACCTGGAAAGTCAGGGAAAGTTAGGGAAGAGCAAAATGGTCAGGGAGAGTCAGGGAAAACTTACGTTTATTGCTGTAAAATCAGGAAAAGTCAGGTAAAAATAACAGTTTTTTCAACAAAATAGAATTGAAAAATAAATTCCATCCCAAAAAATACCCAAAAAATAATTTGGTACTTGTCCATTAACGGAACTACCTGTTATGTTAGGGTAAGTTAGGTTAGGTTAGGTAAGGTTAGGGTAGGTAGAACGCCCAAAAAAACCTAACCTAACCTACCCTAACATAACAGGTAGTTCCGTTAATGGACAAGTACCAATAATTTTTTTACATGTTTATTAATTATATTGAGATTTCTGCTGACCATTTCCAAAAGTTGATACTAATAAACATTATATTTTTCTCATGAGCAGGTTTAAAAAAAATTTCTACACGATTTATAAGTCAGGGAAATTTACTT
>JAQFYZ010004102.1:0-11840 GCA_034695085.1 Cylindroiulus punctatus | reverse complement strand
ACGTTTATAACTAAAACGTGCATAATTCATAAAAGAATTTTTGTATAGATCCAGAATTTTGAAATACTGGGATAGTTTGTGCTGCTAAGCGTGCGTGCTGTATATCACTCCTCGTGTTTGAGTAACCTCTTAGGTTAATCGACGATTTCTTAATCAGCACGTGACCGGCGTGTAAAATTCGGATAAAATGGGCATATATATGGGGGTGATAAATTCGGCGTCAAATTGCTCCATTGGAAAAAACACCAAACTCATAAAACATGGGCATCTCCGTAGGGGGCGCGTCAAGCTGGCCCGCCCCCCGACACGACCCCTTGCGGCGCGATGAGTTGATGGCCTTCTCCCGTTTTACGTGCTTTCTTTTCGTGATTTAGCTTTCTACCTGTGCACTGACCATCCATTAGTGGCGTTACACGTTAGCTGACCCGTGCTCGAAAATGAGTTAAGACGGGACATGGCAAACCGAATAAAACAAACACAGTAAAATGAGCATGCAAGTTTTCAGTTGAATTGTGCGTACATACGCACTGCATTATTTTGGAGCTGAAAAGCTCGATGCTGGTAGATCTCATTATAACTTTGACCTACACAAAACCATGTTATTTCACAACTACTCAAATTCAATGGCATAAAAAAGAATGACTTGTTGCTATCGTGAATATTGTTACATCTGAAGTGTAAATTCAAAAACATCTATGTTGAATATATTTTTGACATTTAACTGCCTGTTAAGATAGGGGATTGTGCTTTAAGGGCGCATCATGATTAGCAAAATCCCCAAACTTAAATATATTTTCTAACTTCGAGTGAGAGTGTCTTACCTCACCATTTCTAATCAACTCAAATGAGTGTTTATAAACAAATGATATCAAATTCCATGGAGAGGCAAGAGGGTTGTTCAATTGGAACGAAAAGAGGAGGGGGAATCAAAAGTTAATATACGCTGGGTTAGATTAGATAAAATAATAACAATTTGGAGGTTATTTCCAAAACATTAAAAAACCACCTACACGCGTGTTTAGAAAAAGTTCAGCATTTAGAAGTCATTTTTACTTAAAAATGAGCACACAAGACATGATTTTGCCATGCAGGTTCATTGACCAGAGCTTGTGATGTCCTGTCCATTAGCGTACATGTATATACGAAACCGTAATTCTCGCAGATTTTCCCGTATAATTACAATGTTAACCCCAGTAGAATAATGTTGTCCTGTCATTTACAACGTTAATACAAGGGGGCAGTATGTCCGATGACGTGATTTGCGCCGTGTTTGTCGTTATTTACGGTTTTCCGCAGATGTAAAACACGAATAATTTGATTTAACAAATGAACAGAGATTACAATCTATGAAATAGTATGCGGAGATTTAAAAAAAAAATATGAATTTTGGGAGGAAGGAAATACGGGTTTGTGAGTCCGAGAGTCGATGGAGGCAGAATGTCAAAATATTACGAGTATATTAGTGCACCTAGCGCATCCAACAGGATGTACCCCCGGGCTGAGAGTATGCAAAAAACACAATCCTAATGCAAAACCATTGTTTTATTGCATCCCTTCGCCATTGGCAAACGCCATTGTTTTCCTGCAACTCTGCATTTCAAATTGAAATTGCGGTTTTATCGGCGGATGAAAAGTGATTAACGATATATCACGAATAATCAAAGCGTAATTTAAGCGAACACTGTACAGGATAATTAAAAAAGGGTGTGAGAAAAACGAAGCAGTTGAAAAAAACACTAATGAGATCACGAATCAAAGTGGGGATACATTATGCAAATGAAGTTAATTTAATTTAAAATTTATTTCCCATAGCTGCACTCCGCTTCGTATCTATGCTCAAATAAATGACACCATGCAGGGCCCTATTCCATAAAACACACAAGTGTTAGTGTACAGGTACAACATACAAATGTATGGAATGGAAAAATATGGGCTTACACGAGCTTATACTGTGTGAATTAATAATACCAAACATGTGTAGCAAGATTTTTGTGTGGGACAAAACAACGTGTACAGGGATTATTCCGTACCACTAGAATTACACGCCCATACCTTTGTGGTACAAGGTCCAGGGGGCAGAGAGCATCTGCATTTCTAATGTCATTACGAATGTCATACTTTAATATGTATACCTGTAACATGTACATATCGCATATGCCCTGCTCCAAATGTGCACTGATTATGTACAGTTCAACATTACTTGTCTAGTAGACAAGAATTACAGCCGTCCTGGCTGTCGCAGTGCATCTTTATTTTTTGCTGTTGAGGTACGTAGTTATCCTAGTCAAACCGAACCTAATTCAGTCTAAAGTAACTAAAAATGCAATTTGTGATTTAGATGCCCCTTAACCGTCAGGTAATCACTGCCAACCTATGAACCGTTAGGAGAAGTCTGCTTGTTAAGTGCCCTGGCTGCAGCAAGACAACAGCAGGCATTTCACAAAGCCTGTCATATTAGTCATACTTATGTATTTCTTACTTAATATCAAAATCAAATTTTGCGTTCAAAATTTAATCAGTGATGGTCAAATTCAAATAAAACAAACACATGTATTTGTATTACTCGTAATATAACCCCTTATAATGTAAGAAAGCCAGTAGTACACTTGTGCAATCTCCCAGTTTTGTATGATAAGCAGCGTTATAAGCATCACGTTTCACGTGAAAGACATCTAAATGAAAAAAATGTTGCCTAATTATCATTTCTGTAATATGCCTATTTCTGTAATGTCGATTAAGAGCTTGTAATGTTTGAATACACGAGCAAAATGGCGATAAACACGTTTGTTACATGTAATAAATAATAATAGATTTCCTCGTTAACAAACTTGGAACAATTTTGGAAAATCCCAATACAGGGCCTGCCCAATATGATGACATTCTTGTTAGCCTTGGCAGATAGTACGTGCCTCTACATTTAGGTGAACAATGGCTATTCATTCAGCATGAACAGTTTCATACTTTCGAAAACTAAAGGAAAACTGTTAGGTTGTCGTTGCAAAATCAGGCAGGCTTCCGCAGCGCAGGGCGATATATCGTCCCTTAAACATATTCATATGCAAGGAGCTCAAATAATTAAAATTACGACAATAAAGATGCGAACAATGCAGAAATCAGCATTGAGAGAGTCGTAAATGTAACAGATAGTATGAAATATGTGCCACACGAACAATTAAAGGCGGGCCTATCTCCAAATCGAAGTGTCTCGTAACTGGATTAAAGTCATCAAATGCAAAACCCGTCCTTGCGATGTATCATTTAGCCTTATAATAACGTACAGCTATTTGGAGCAAAAAAGGCGCGTTTAATATAATGAACATTTTTCATTTACCGCTATAATGGCTCTCAATTCAGATGAATAGATTATAAACGATGCGTTTGTTTATCATACACAGAAGGAATGGTATTGCACTATTTTTGGATGTAATGAATACATGGACATGGACATGTATACGCTAGACCTACATTTTTAACCATCCGTATCCAGCGATAATTTCTGGGTCAGACATGTGATACGAGCGCATTATATTACTCTCGATAACATTGTACATTGCTGTACACCATGACAGGAATATGCAACATTATTATGGCCAGTTAAATTTATACAATTACGAATCTCGTGCCAAAGTGATGCACAGATATTGTCAAATTTCATGCATGATTTAACAGAAAACAAGGGTACTGAGCTGATCAATAAGGATAACAGCAATAACTTCCGAAATGCCAAATTTGATGGTTATTTCAGACGAAATACTCTAACTTAACATAAAATTGTCCAAAATGCTTTCACACGAAAGCATAAAAAAATGCCATAAATGTTTTGTGGTGTTTTCCCTTGCTACATTTCTATCTTCAATATTTCTTTCAGTATTTTTTTTTGGTATTTTTCCCAGCATAACAGGTGGGCTTTTCCTAATGATCCACGGGCTGGCAGTGATTGCCTAACGGTTAGGTGCAGCTGAATCAGAGACAGCCTTTTTAAGTTAGTTTAGGTTATAGGATAAGTAAGAAAAAAAGGAATAAATTTAATTTCTACTTTCCAAATCAAATTTTATTACATTATCAGTTGACACACGAACCTGTTTTGAATTGGACTTTTTTAAAGCAGAGTAATTTAAAATCTAGAATAGTTTTAAGGAATGGAATTTGAATTGTTATTCTTTTCGATTTGGCAAGTTTGCAGAATTCTTATTCTGAAATTGATACGAAAACTCAATTCTGGGAACAGGACTGCTGGCTGTGTCACGCACTTTTGACATTCAAGCAGAAGTTAGTTCATGTGCATAAAAATAATAATGTTTATTTCAATTTGTAAACATGCGTGTAGGATTTCGTACGCATCATGTAACACCGTATAGCTCCCATAATTACGAATGAAGTTTCTTCAAACAATATTCTCTCCATGTTCACAGTGGACAAAGACGTCAGCACCGTACGCTGGGCCTAATTGCGCACACCAGTTATTATGCGATATTAAAGTCGGAGATAATATCTAGAAATTAATAAGGAGCATTGTTCTGACATGGACCACTCAACAAACAGTGGGTGCGTTTGTCGTACATTTGACCCTCACAAAGAATAACTATTCCTACATGTTTTCCAGTTTAATTGCACCCTTGTTTAATAGGAAACTCAAACCTGCACACCCTGCAATTTCCACAAATTTTAATTTGATCATTGTATAGTGCTTGTTCTGGAATTAATTAAGGCGTCCAAAACGTATACCTATATATAGTACGCGTGTTTTACGTAATTGGATTTTTATCTCACACTAACAAGGAGATAAATAATTGTGAAATTCTATACTGAAATACATTTCGACAGCTATACATGTACTGTGGGAGGGCGTGTGTCATTCTTGTTTAGGCAATATTGTGTGCACAATTGGACACCCCAGGCAGTTTGAAGATGATCTGTAATTTCTTAGCAATGAAACGACAAAGTCACATAATTTGTAAACCATAGAAGCTGGAGATAACATTTTAGTATGGTATACGTGCTTTGGATCTAGCCAAGAATTAATTATACCCAAAATTTAGGTGGGAGGTCAGAGTGGATACTTTTAAACTTTATTTTTAGCGCTAATCCCCCCTTCCAGATTGACGATAAAGACGTACGTCTTGTACACAAACGGACAGTTTAAAACAACTGTTTGAAACACGACATTGAAGTAGTTGAAAAGTACATGTCCATGTGTTGAAGATGTGAAAGCAGCCGACATTATACTGCAAATTATAATTGCGTATGGTTTTCTCGTTAGCTTTGAATACACATTTCACATTTTTAGATCGACATGATTTCAAACCAGAGATGGAAACCACAAGGGTGCCAGGTAGCTAAATATATTCTGGTGCAGAGGCATCCATGTGTATTTAATGGTTGACATCGATGGCAGGGCAACGAAATACAGTAGTGGTCAGTCCAACGCTGCACATGCTGCAAGGCTATTTAGTATTCCTCGTGTTTTCTGGTCATTTCGATCGAATGGCAAACAGCTGTACGTTCTTGTAATGGCTTCCGTATGGTGCAGGAATTAACATTAATCTTGTGGGGCCAAGGTTCCAATACACGATATCAGCTTCCTGATTAGCACCTGCCCTTCCTTATCTCATCAATTCAGCTACCAAATATATATTTATGGTGGAGGAGTCGCAGGGTGGCAATAATAACTCAAAACCTAACTAGCCAGGCTTCCCACAGGCCAGCCTTAATAACTCACTTCATCGAAGGCTCGGTTGTTCAATGGCATGCGCATTATTTCCATCAAGGCATGCAATAAAGTCGCGATTAAACGCATGGCGTGTTTACAACCATGTAATTATATCATTCGTTAATAGTAATTTGCTCTCGGACAAAAGTGGCGCGTTTCCAGTTTGGATCCCTACTTGCATCGCCTCCAGGTAGAGAACGATCCCAAATCTTAAAGCAAAAGCCATTGCGTTTTATAAGTATTTTAATCGTCGTTAAGTAGATGTACTTAACTTTCGGCTGGCAGCCTTATGAACCTGACACTGGCACGCAATTGACGAATGTAAATGCATACTTGTACCCTCCGAAAATATTGGCAATTTATAACACAGAGCCACATTGCTGCGAAGCTCTTTAATTGAAAGCAAATTATAAACTTTAAAAAAGAATGTCAACATTTGAACAACTTAAACGTACATGTACATGTACATTGTATGTACCATTTGCCATAAGGAGACGTACAGTGGTCTGAATATGCTATATACTGACCAATCAGTGATCTGTACTGTAACAACTTTCATATATTACAAGCCAACATGACATTTGCTGTACTTTTTGAAAGCTCTACAGCTCTAGCGAAATTTACTGTCATCAATTTTTCATTTTAACCAGTTCAATAAGTTTACCCAGCAACGATGAATGCATGCACTTTTAAACTTCCGTTGGTGTTACTACTTCATGTGTTGTAGATATTTTTTGGAACTCATGTATACAGTACATATGTATATTTGTGCTAACACTAACATTCCCAGCGTCATTTTTCACTGAGGCTTCGCCATTTTACATGCAGGTTGTTATCGCCACGAGGATAATTGGCAGGGCTGCCATTTTCATTTCCTAAACAATATTTAAAGGAGTGAATACAATTCCATTCTCATGAAAATGGGCGCCTAATTACAGCCAGACATTCCTGGGTCTTTTAAATTCGGTGGTGGGCTTGTCGACCTTAATCATGGAGATATATTTACTGATAAAAGTGTTACTGAAAGTGAAACGTTTACGTATTTACTTTGCATCCCTTTCGCATGCCCACTAACAAACTGTTGGCTGGCTGCAGACTTTTTTCAAGTTTCGCATAAAAAAGGCCAGCCTACGTTTACAGCTTGAATAAACAGAGTGTAAAGTGACAGCTGTATGCGCACTTTGCCAAATACAGGCCTGATTCTCATATAGCGTATAATTAGAAGGGAAATAAAAATATGATAGCTCACAGCTTCCATATCTCGCGGAGTGATTAGTGCACATACACGATTATAAGTAGAGCTAACTGAGAGCAAAATAATGAAGTCCTATCTACACAAGGACACCGTTTTGTTGGTCAGCAATAACAAATCGTGAAGCGCCATCCAGCGACAAAAAATCGAAGCTGGAAGTCGAATATCTTCACAAATCAGATTTATTCCTTCTATACCGCAGACTATGCTTCAAATTTGATTATAATATAATATTACATCTGCGTTTTTTGTTCGAATCGATGTAAATTTTGCTCAGAAATGGAATGAAATTATGAGGCCATGGTACCTGTCATCTGTATTGCAGTGATGCACTAACAATGTAATTTATCTTGTGAATTTATCAATTTCTGTTAAATGATCACTATTGTCCGCCCAACGAAAGAAGAAACTGAGTTATAATCAATAAGACAGATGCAGCTGATAGATTTGGTCATCCTGTTTAGGGAAAGCTAGCACGTGAAGCCAAAAACTTGGATTGTATGATTTACATGATTGACAGAAAGGACCAGGCACGATAAATTGCAAACAAGCTCTTGTATTCGACTGATCCATTTGAATTTCCCTGTCCTTTCTTTCACTGTACTGACTAAGGTACGCTGCGCTGGTGGCACGGCATCTAATTAGCTTATTGTCTTCGAGGCATACTTAAAATACCCTCCAAAATAAAAAGAAGAAAAGTATAGAGGAAATCCATCATAAACTCACGCCCTGTTAATAAAGTTGCAGTAGCAAAAAATATGCAATAATTGTATAATTATAATATACTGTATCTTTATTAATATAAATTGTCTTGGAAACACGCATGCATGGCTATTGCCATACTATCACTAACCGCATAGCATATTATTTTATAGTCGACAATTATGGCCTGTCTGATATCATTTAAAAGAAAGAAAATGATTAGGAAAACGAAACATGTGTAAACAATGAGAGAATTTGGACAGGATGGGTTTTTAACTTTTTTGTTCTTAGACAATTCATAGTTACCTTTCGTTGTAAAATTAAATACTTTTTACCCTTAATCGTCAACCAAACAAGGGTAATATCAATCAACATTCTTTCCGCTTTATTGGTGTGTAAAACGAAAATGACAGTCTGAACGGAATCTCATACTTGTAGCCTAAGTTAGATTTAACTTAAGTACTTTATGTCAACAAAGACAATTTACAATTTAGAATACCAGTATACACTATTTTACATTGTTATGTTGCATTGGTGTTTGAATTTCTAGCAAAGAAGCTCTCATTACTAGTATTAATCAAAATTGCTTCCTAAGTTTTAAATTTAGTAATTAGTAAATCCTAAAACAATGTGATCACATCATTCGATGATTCGAGAATGCAAATATTCGGTGCGGAAAACCGAAGTTTTCTGACATTTCAAAATGATAGGATTAAGATAACTAACAGGCAAGCTACCGTGTATATACACTGTAGAGACTTTCACAAGGTTGCATGGATCGTCAGACGTTATTACCTCCAATCTTGTAAAGATCGAATGTTAGAGAATTTTCCCACAAGATTTCCCAATCCCCCAAAAAGCAGAAAGTCAATGTATGCCATCGGCACTTTTAGAGCCCTTCAAACTGCCCTTGTAGTTTAGGTAGGAAGCTCGTTTAACTTCCTCTTGCAGTGAGTCTTCAGGGACTCAAGATGGTGGTGGCCTCATGTCATACCCTGTCACTGGCTCGACAGATGGCGCCAAAAGTTTCCTGACGAAACTTGGAAATTCGAGCTCCTTGCCAAGGGGACCAGGCTTCATTAGTCAACGGAAAATATGTGGGAACTGGTCGATAAATGTCCAAACTTAAAAAAAAAAATCGAGTTATGGGCCTTACTTGACTGTAACTCGTCTGAAGACTTTACTGAATCACTCTGGCATTGTTTAGAAACGTTATTTACAAATGTTGGAGCAGCTTCAGAGTGAGCTTTGCCACCTTGGGACGTTCCCTACTTTGAAGCATAATGAATGATGGCGATTTATTTGCAATACTGTTTTAAATTTACTGAAACGCGCTTTGCACTCGCCCACATCACATGTGAGTAAAACATGTCACGAACACCTACATGTTTTCAGGCCCTCCATTACAGTGTTTACAATTTCTCGAAAATTTTCCCATGAAGTCACGTGTATTTTGTTGAACCCGTTAGATCACTATCATCCCTGGCAGCCGGGCTTCTGCCAGGGGGTATTCTTTTAACAAGTGACTAACCAACTGTTTAGTCACTTTTCATGGCCTGCACAAACACGCTGCAGTGGCACATATCACGAATCGACATTTCGCTTTGCCCCGTCACGTTCCGAGAAAAAAATGCGTGTCAATCAACGAGGCGGGACAACAATGCAAAATCATAAGCAACTCAACTTTCTTTTATGTCCGAGAACTCCTGGGTGAAACGGCCGCAGCGAGGCGCTGCTCGACGAATCGTAATAATTGAAGGACGATGCGGAGAAATGACGTTTTTGGCGAGCACAATTGTTGTTAAACAGTGTGCAAACATGTTATCCGGCGTATTATGTAAATCCGCGCTTGTTTATTTTAGATTGTAACGATTGCTTTTTGTGAGCGATGCAGAAACCATTTACGTGAACTATTGTTGAGTCGGCCAGGTCGTGATGGAGCGCCACAAAGGATTGGGCAGAACTGCTCAACAACGATTGTTCCCCAGTCGTGAGCTACTCGGTTCAGGAAACGATCTCAATTCAATAAAAAAATGACGTCCAAGAACGTTGGTCAACCGTGAAAACAGCCACTATAGGACAACTATAGTACGTTTGCAGGTGGCAGCACCATAGGCATTATCATAACTTGTAAAAACTGCTGGTCAGTCGAATGAAAATATACCAGATCAGTTAGATGTATGTTTAGTGTGAGCTTACATAATCCGACAATATCGTAGCCAAATCAGCCAACAACCAGCAAGGCTGAAAGGCATGATAAGTATTTGAATGAGCGTCCAAATCAGTTAGCTCGGTATTCCAATGACAGGATCAGTAAAGATGGCGATGTAAATTCTTACTTCCGGAATAACAAACAACAACAATTAATTATGAATTAAGCCAATCATACACAGTGTACATGCATACACTGTACCCACATTGCGTCTGTTACCACAATGTCTACGAGTGCAATTTTTCGCCCTAGAATTTCTGTGGTTCAATTTCCACTCCCCTTTAATTCGCTTAATTTAATAATAACGGGTTTCCGGTGCAGTTTAATTCAGACCAAACACTTAACTGTCCCCTGCCTTCCATTTATTGATTTATTTCACGCTTAGTATTTGCCATGCGTGCCATTCACGCATGAAAAACAATGGAAGAGCTGTATGTTAATAAGGAAAAAGGTGGTGGTCTACACGTATGCATTATTTCCGACAATAAAATCCTGAAGCAACCATTTTCATCCGTTTAACTCATAGTAGAGCTGGAGATAAGGGCGTTATACAGCCAGTTAACCTAATTTAATTTACTTTGTTGAAATAACTCAAAATAATGGGTGTGAAACTTCAAGCTCGTACATAACTGCAAATTTCCGAATTGTCTTTGTGATTATTTTGAAAGCAAGAGTATACATTAAACTTATAAGGAGACTGTATTCTTCATTTTTATTGTGTTTTTTTAGTCAAACTTATAACCTAACCTTAACCTCAACTAACCACCGCCAGGCAATCACTGCCAGCACACGAGCTACAAGGACAAGTTCGCTTTCGTGGGATTGCACATATTGTACTTGCATGTAGATATTGTAGAGTACAGTCGAATCTCTAACATAATTGCATGACATAAATCAGGAGTTGCCTTCGAAATATTGCCACGTACAAGAATAATTGATTCCTCACTGTAATGGTGCACAAAGTTAAACAACGTTTCTCAAAAATATTAGCAAACCATTCAAAACACTCATCCACCATATACGTTGTTATCTCGAATTACGAGACTTCTGCATTTCTTTAATAAATGGGTTTGCAGTTGGAATATATTTTTCCCCTGATAAGTGATTTTTTTTAATACAACAGCTTTTATGACAACGCGAGATATCGAGCATCGATTTCTTCGTCGTAAATGATGGATTTCTGCGCGTCACCTCATAATACAAATTCTCGAAATTCAGCCGAGCTTGGCGAAGACTGCAGTGTTGTATACGAGCTTCAAAAATAAGACCTAATGATTCATTGTTAGGAAATCACCCGCTTAAAAACCGATTGTTGGTGTTTTTTGTGCCATCGCAGAGCGAGTGTGCCTGGGCCCGTTAGCGTGTTCGTGGGTATTTTTTGTTGTTGTTCTTGTTGTCTTTTCAGGATCCATGTGAACGTGTACACATTTCTTAAAAGTTTCGTGCTCCAGCCTCCGCTGTCTTCCCACTGAGTCGCAGCAGGAGCTTCAACATGAAGCATCAAATATCTTGTCAAACAACAATCGGGTTGGCAGAAATCGTGACCGAAGAATTGGCGTCAGAGGGCGCTCATTAAGGGTTTATGAAACACCTTTATGGCTGTGGAAGCCAGTCAGCTTGTCTAGACGACAAAAACTAAGCATCATTCGGATGGCTCATTTCCAGGCGATATGAACCTCGTAAATAACCGACCAGAGGCCTGTTGGTCGCACCGTGTGACCATTGATGCTACCTATTTCCTGCACAGAACTCGCTTTTCGTTCGACCTACAGTATTTCGAAAGAGCTTAAAACTGCAGAGAAAGACCTCGTTTACTCTGACTGTATCATAGATGATTCCAGAGTTAACAGGAGTTTTATTTTAAGGCGCCTATAAGTGACACAACATTTCTTTAACAGATCGTTCCCATGTGCAAATGTTGTGGCCCCCATAGAAGTTGCATTCAGCTCACTGGCCTACTAAAT
>JAQFYZ010004101.1:0-11842 GCA_034695085.1 Cylindroiulus punctatus | reverse complement strand
GAAGTGAAAATTGGCTGTGTTTGTTTATTTGACTATTGCGTCTACCCCAGCCACTGCTAAAGATGAATACCATTGATACACATGTTGCATATTACAATTATATAGAAAGCCGTGATGAACTTGACATGGATCTTAAGAAGAAGACTATATATTCTAAAATAATTACAGTATGTTTTTGAATATTTTATACTTTTGAGATGATTGCATAAAAGTTTAGGAAGTTTAGACATTTTTGTCAGGACACCTATTCTCAAACATCTATTTTATGTCCATGGCCGTAATGTATAATTGTGTTTTTGTCAAGAATATATATTAATTTGACTCTAATTTACATGACAAATATATTTTGAAGTGATCTTCATTAAACTGTTTAAAACTTACTATTACAGACATTTTTGCTATTCAGATCAGCATCCCCTCAAATGTGTTTTACACTTACCCCTAAGCCTCATCCCGACCCTGTCGCATTTGGTTTGTGCATCTGCTGGACTCAACTTGAGACAGGTGACGTAGTTGTCCACCAGTGCCTTGTTGTTTAGCATCTCTGGGACCTTTTTCGGGTCCGTAAATCCGAAAATTTGTCTTTTGCTTCTTGGTATGGCAAAAACAACGACGATTAAGGTTAGGAAGAAAAGTGCGATCTTCATGGTTGCTGATGGTTCAGTGTTTTCACTTTCACTTTTAAAATTTGAGTGTGGGCCACCTACTTTTACTTATTTATATATGTCGCCATCGACACATTTACAATGGCCTAGGAACCAATGGGGGCCAACCAAATATGTGTCCAAGCGGGGTTTCTTTCTACGACTCACCTATCATCGAAAATAACACCCCGATAGTAATTTTTTGGGGAATTTTTCATGGCCTGTTTTATTGTTTTAACATCAAACAAACGACAGCAGCCTATAATTCCCATTTTGGCATGGCACTAATATTTCGAGAGACATACTCAACATCAACAGGTTTAATTGTGGGTTGCTGATTGGGCTTTTCTGCGAAATTAAAAAGTATCGAAACTAGGTTTGGAAATGGCGTCATGTGACCGACTTTTAAGGAGCAATGATTAAAGGCTGTCATGCAGTCAGAAAAATAAGGATTTTTAATAATATTCATTTATTTGACATTTTACTTTTCTTTTATGTTCTTACTACACTGTAATGGAGTTTTTGACCCTTAAAACGGTCACATTTTTTGAAAGAAGAAATGATTAACACATGCAATACTTATATTTGCATGTCATGTCATGTTATGTGCATCCCAAATATTTTTGCTTGAAATACAGCGTGTGGGAGGTGTTGTTGTAATGACCATAGTATTTTATATTTTCGAAACTATTGTTTTGATGTTTTATGTTTTCGAAAATAATGCTTTCAGTGTGATAGGCCTATGAAATGTAAGTTATCAAATTATAGGTCTCGAAAATCTATAACTGCTATATGTTTAAACCATGCGACTTGAGGTCGACCTCAAGCTTAGTTTGAGCCTACATACATAGGATTTGAATCGAATGCCAACGGTTGAAATCGACAATATGGGAATGTTTTGCTCAACAATAACAACAATTTTATTCAGCTCAAATATTAAATCGATTAATTAAATTAAACTGTAAATGATGTTTTACAAATCAGTATTAGAACTCTTGACGCAAGCATAGACTTCAGAAATAGAGAAATACCTCACAAATTTTGCAAGGCTAAAGATAACACCACCACTGACCCCCTACACTGTCACTATTTTCGAGGAATTATCATAATGAAAATAATGAAAATTTAAAATTTTAATGCCTCGTGTGTTGTATTGTTTATTTGAATAGCAACAATGTACAATCGAGTGATAATTTCTAGCTTGTTTATAACCTATTGTGGTGCTGATGCGAATGTCAACTTCGCGTGTAATCAAACTGCTTCTCAAGGCGAGGGATTTTTTTTACATATAAAAACTAACAAAAAACTCATTGCGAAATTTTATGTATTGCATTTAATAAAAGAATCGGATGTTCTTAATTAACACATAGCACAAGAGTAGTAAAAGCACGAAAATCGTTGATGAGTTGGCTTAACGACATTTTACGAAAGCACCAGTGCGATGACATCACGTGACTTCTGACCAATCGTCAACCTCCAAATACTGCGCAAGTCAGTGCAAACTCAAAACGTGGTACTGCCATGCTCTGGGAAATCTAAATTTTGGCAAATGACAATCATTAGTCAAGTTATGACAATTTACTCTGCACACTTGTACATTTACTCTTTTACACATTTACTCTGCATTAATAACGACAAGTTAATGCAATTTATTAAAGCTGATACGTTTTTGGCCAATTCTCATTAGCTTTCAATGTTACATTTTTGAAAGTGTCATTATTGGTAGTAATTGTGACCTAATCTCAGAAAGTGTGTTACTGATGACTAGCGCTCACCTAATTGAGTTCCAGTATTTTATGATTAATTAGAGATTATTAATGCTGATCTAGGTAACTGGTTAATATCCATCGACCCCAAAGTAGTTTCACATAAAATTTAAGTTTATGTGAAACTATAGGGCATAATTATGCAATATTGAAATCTCAACTTAGCCTGGTTTCTACGAATTCTATGGTTGCATTGGTCGTGCAAAACGCGTTCAAACTGAGTAAATAAATGCTCTAGGTCAACCATAAATGCACACCAAGAGTGAAATGTGCCAGAAAATTGGAAACAGGCTAACAAGCAAAGCATTGCTGGGAAAACGGATAATGCTGAAATGAAAACGTTTCACTAATTTGGGCAATGATATCCATTTTCATAGGGACAATTCTGAATAAAACAACGTTTTGTGTGGAATTGCTTGGTTTTGTGATGGTGCAATAATTACATTATAGAGTCGAATTTTACCTTTATTTTGCTGGTAGTGTTTTAACTGTTTCTAAAAACGTTTCCACTTTTTTAAGCTGCGCGGTGGTGATATTAAAATGTGACACAGCTCGAAACCAACATTCTGGATATTTATCCCTCAATGTTTCCACGATAAAGGCGCTCGTTTTTCTTTCTTCAGGGGTGCACCCTTCCGGACAGTCACCTCTCTCGATCAATCGTGGAAACTGTTCTGAAATTGATATAGAAATGATGTAATTAGGATAAATACGTGGATGGGAAATGTCATCTCGAAAAACTTGGCAACAATTTTTTTAACAAACTGATTGATGCATTTATTGCATAACAAATATAAAGGAATTTCCATTTCTGTTGAGTTTTTTAAATACGATTATATGAATTGGATGAACTATAAAATTTGCCAAAAAAAGTAACATCTGTAAACATTTCCATTTGCTTGAAATGTTAAATTTTGAATGGATGTCATTATTGATAGTGATGTGAATTAATCTCCAATGACAATGGGAAATGTCATCGTGAAGAACCTGACAGCAATGAAATTGACTAAATTGACAGCCGAATTTAAAATGTCTAATTGTTTCTTAAACACCCTGTACGAGCAGTGTAGAAGTATAATTAGGGGCCCACACAAGAGCATGTTTTATCATAATCACATGCTTTCAGAGCTTGTTATTGCATTAATTTGTATGATTTGTGTGCAATTACATTGTACTCGCCACACAAGAAAAACAGGGAATTACTAGTACATACATGTACTAATTTGAATCCAGGTAAAAAGTTTTGAGTTTAGCCATACACGACGTCATGTTTGACCTTCATCTAAGAGTCAGTCATACGCTTTGATCAAATCTAGAAAGATATTTTTGTTCTTGGATCGAAATCAAAAATCGAACCAAAAATTGTTCAAGTACATTGAGAGGATCACTGAATCAGACAGTCAAACTCGATTAGGGACAATGAATTCGACATGAATTCGATAAAAGTTTGATTATTTGGTTTCGAAAATAAAACTGGTTTCAGTTGAGCCAATTATTGGTTCTGACCTTATTTATGAAATTCAACTCATGGCCAACAAATTTACTGCTTTTGTCCATCGCAAAAAAATTAAACGAATACCGTCCCCATATAAGCTTAATTATACTATAGTACGTTTGTTTTATTGTTTTATGTATGTTTTATTTCTTTCAAAGTTTTTTAACGCTCGTAATGCTAAAGTAACTTATTAACGAGGTTAGAGCTGTACACACAATCACATGTAATTTCGCACTAATAAGGCGATTTACATTAGATAATGTGATTTAAAATGTTTACATTATGATACAATTTTTAAAAAAAAATATTTACCAGTATAATGATTACATGTTATTCATAAATGATTGGCTTTCGTAAAATGTATGCAGTGTATAACTGGTCCCATGAAATGCTTCATTGGTGCGTGACGTGGTTACAGAAAAGGACTAGTTATTTTTAACCTACTCTAAAAATTCATTATTAAACATTTTCGTCATAATTTGTAAAATATGCCCACACTCCCTGAAATCTGGGATGGGCAATTACAAGTACTAACAGTGATTACGTACTCTGACGTAAATAAAAACCTATCTATGTCAAGGTAGTTTCTAGGGTCTTCAAGTTTTTGCTTTTTTTCTTCCCGACGTGAAATTAATTGTATCACTCAATCAGAGACAATTTAGTGGAACATCATTTACTTTTTAAATCCACATTGATGGAATTTATGTGCTAGGAAAACCTCGACTGTGGTATGCATAAGAAATCATTAACATTCTTCAACAATCAAATATTTAGTTTACATTGCTTTACGTGTATGCCAATTTTTCTTCAGTATTTCCCTCGACCTGGAAATGCTGGAAAAATTGTAAAGGCCTGGACAAGGTCAGGGAAAAGTCTTGTACAGTTATTTATTAGTGAACACGGAAATCAAAAAATGTCAAGCAATTCTATGGAAGAAATGAATAATGAAATTGTGAATATAAAAAAAGTAATATAAATTAGCTGTTTTTGTTATGAAAATGTGTGTTCTATAAGTAGTATATACATGTACATGTACATGGCATACACGTACGGACATGTACATGTACAGTAGGTCATATTTTTGCATTTGCAATGGTCAGGATGCTCTGGGCCATTAAAGTTTGATCTCTGGTTGAACCCTGTTCTTATGTACATGTAATTTAGTGGAATTGATATACATGTACATGTATTAACGAGAAACATGGATGGAATTGAAATTAAATTTTTCGAATAAATATCATAAACCGTTTCTTGTGACAAAATCACTGAAAAACGCGAAGTTTTTTAATGTGCAATTTATGCGGAATGAATGGGTGAAGTTTTTAATCGAGTTCATGATTCATTTACTGACATTTTTAATAAATCCGAAGCGAAATAAGGCTATTTCAAACTGAAAAAATAGATATTAAATTAATTGAAAGTGATAACTCCATCATGGCAATGGTCATCAACGGTAAACTGCAACCACTACAACCTATCTGGTTGCAAACAGATGGGATAGTGACACATGTTACCACTTTGCAATCAGAATTTCCCATTAAGGATCTCATGCTGATCATACTGATGATATACTTAGGAGTTATGACACGTTTGTAAGCGTGTTAGTTTACTCTCATGCACTGCAAAGTGGAAGCCATTGCATCCTGACACTTATTTTCTATGAGAATGAGAGCATTCTTATCTCCACGTATCGATATTGATTATAGACAGCAATACTGCATGTCCAGTACCTCTGAGTCTGTTTCCCATCCTGTCGCAAATGACCGCTGCTTCCTTTATGTCTGCCATCATGCAGTTACAGTGGGCCTTGACAGCGTCTGGGTTTTTCATGACAGCAGGAACGGTCTTCAGGTTGACATCGCCAAACAACTGTCTTTTGAACCTTGGCGAACTCCAGACACTGACTACGCAGAGCAAAAAAACTAGGGCCAACTTCATTGTGTGCCTTTTTGACCACTATCGAGACTATCTTGTATGCTGGACGGTGCAGGAATAATCCTTTATCTAGGATTTGTAGGTCTTTAATTCTGGTTGGTCACGTGACCACCAGTCAATTATAAATTGCGTGAGTCTTTTTGCTTACACTCCTACTTTCTGCCTGTTTTAAGATAATTACGCTTTTCCTTTTAATGCCCACTTTTTATACATAATCTATAACCTTGAATTGAAATCTGTCGGACCTCATGAGATAATGGCATTCCTTCTGATTCGGGGTCCGTTGAAGTGGTTCTCTCCTTGTGGTTGAATTGTTTTTATGCTCCCCTGCCCCAAAATGTCTTTTCCAGCTATTGGTTATACTGTAGTTCGCCTTGAAACTTCTTACCCACCGGAGACGTGATTTTAATTTTTATCATCTAAGACTTTTCCAAAAATGGTTGTGCTCAATTTGGTGAAAGCCATTTTGTGCACTCCCTTTTCCACTTGCATTTTTAATGCCCAAAATAACGTGAGTTAATTTAACTTGAGTTAAATATGTGAACTTCAATGATACGTGGACAATTTATGAAATGTTGGTTTAACGAGTATATATTTCCAAGAAATTGTAATTGGTGAGTTGAACACATTCGGTATATTCAAGTGGAAATGCATTTAATGTCTTATAAATCGCACAATTTAGTCGCAATGTATTTTTAATTACATACATAATATCAAATGCATTGCAGATACATGTTAAGATTATAAATCTCATGAAAATGCATGAAATTCATAAATAAATAATACCATTTCTAATAAATTATCAGATAAATACACATTTTGCAATATATTTGGAAGTGTTTTTCTTTTCAATGTATTGATATGTATTTTCAAAGGCGTTTCATGAATGCATTTCCTTTCCATATGGGAATTGATGACTTGAATTTTTAACGGGATCTGTACCGAACGAATGTTTGTGGGATAATCGTTAGAGGAATGTTGCAACACAGACCATAAGGCCTTATAATAACGTTTATTTGACCCGTTATGAACTGAGGATGCAATACTGATGATGGTTTATGGAAAATATTTGGCAATGTGGGGGGGTCTTTTATCTTGCGAAGCTGATGACATTGCACTTTGAATATTGTTGGGCTTGGTTCATGAAAAATGTTGCATTAATTAACTACTTTTGGCACATTTTGGCACCTAGATCCTTTTGAATTCCAATGGAATGATCCGAGTATTTAACGGCAATGGCCAACTCAGACTCAGGTTTGGAGAAATGCAGGCGTTGCAAGATAGAAGATAACGTTACCCCCCACATTGCCAAATATTTTCGACAAATCATCATAATAAAAGTAATGAGACTTTCATCTTCAATTGGTTCTAAACACTATTGTTTGATCGAAAACTAACTTTGCACAATACAATACACATGTGACTTCAAAATTTCCATTCCCTATGTTTGCTTATTGTGCTGTTGTGAATATTAATTTGGGTTGCTTCCCAGGACCTCAATTATTTTCAAACATCAAAACTATCAAATAAGTCCTTGCGAAATTTAATGCATAGCATTTAATACAGAAGAAGAATTTAAATTTTTTAACATTGTACAGAGTAGTAAAAGCACGAAAATAGTTGCCAATTTGGTTTAACGACATGTTACGGAAGTTGTAGTACGATGACATCACTGACAGCACGTGCCTTCTGACGAATCATCAACCCCATCTGAATCAAGACAAATACACATGTAAATTGTTATTGGAAACATGTTTTGATGATTGAACTGTTTCAATTGTTTCCAAGTGTTTCAAGTCTTCAAAAATTGAAATCCATGTGCTGAATTTAATCTATCTGCAGGCCTACTGGATAGTTTTGTTTATTGAATCAGAATGGTACAGAAATGAATCACGTTAAATTTATATATGTGACCTCCCCTAAGGAGATGTGTGTTGCAATTCGCCAAAAATATCCTGGAGCTTTAAAATTTTCCATTGTTCTTAATGTCAATTTTCGAAACGATGTCGATTATTGATAGTGGTTGTGAGCTAATCTTAAAAAGTGTGTTACTGATGGCAAACGTTCACCTAATTGCGTACCTGTATTTCAAGATTAATGAGAGTTTATATAGGTAAATGGTCCTGACTAGACAAACATGGTTTCGTCATTTACACAGGTACATATTGTATACAGAAATACTTGGGCTGGTTTCAGCTACTATAATTAAATATTGGTCGGTGCAAATGGCATTTAAAACTTAATAAATGCTATAGTTATTAGGGCAGCCATAAATGCACAAGGAGTTATGTGGGAAAATTGCAAACAGGCTAACAAGCAAAGCATTGCTGGGAAAACTTTCATCATTTTCATTAAATGGATAATGATCTCCATTTCCAAGGCATCATTCTAAGTCGTTCCAATTCTCATGTTTTCGTGTTCAATCTAGAGTTTTGATTTTGCACTACTTTAGAGTTCTAGTTTTCACCTTAGTTTCACTTCCATGGATTTGTCTTGACGTCTACTTTAAACTTTTCCAGGGCTTCTAGTTCTTCCTCAGTGACACTATAGTGTGCTATAGCTCGATTCCAGCAATCTTTGTAGTTATCCTGCAAGGATTGGATGATATGAGCAGTGGCCTCCCTTTCTGCTTGGGTGCTTCCGTCTGGGCATTCACCTTTCCTGACCAATTTGGGAAATTGAGCTGAAATTTATATCAGGCAAAAATGAAATTGGCGAAATCAGTTCATTGAATTTTTACAATATAAAAGCCAATAAACGCGTGTATACACGTACATTATATAAAGTGATGTTCGTCACAGGGACATGTTTGGTATGATCACGTATATTAGTTCACTCTTGCCTTACCCATATAATGTATGAATAGTGTGATTACTCACATCATACTCACACACACGAACCTATGTAACATCTTTACTGATTATACAGGTAATTGTATATGAGCAAACCAAAACATTATGACCATGTACGATGTCATGAGTGCAGATCGATACAATTTAGAAATGATTGTCCAACTTAATATAAAAATCGAGCCCAACATTGTTCAAGTACAATAAGGATCGATATGGAAACTACGTTAATCAAAAATAGAGTTAAGACTCAAACTATACTTGTAATTACCGGTATTTAATTCGGATAGCATTTTTATTAATTACAAATTTTCGTTAAATTTCGTTGTAATTCCTTTATAGTTAACAGTTTTTAAAATAGCGGTAATACACTTGTACGAATTTCTCTAAATCCCAGATTTGCTGACAATTCGCTTACAAAAAATGCATTTGTACTTCTGGACTGCAGTCCAAATTTCCAAACCTGATCTGATTGTTAGTGGGCAATAAAGGATTTGGCCGTTGAGATCAAATATGATGATCTGATACAAAACAATGAGAAAATCAGGCTCAAAATGCATTATATTCTGCAAATCGGCTAGCCATTTGCATTCGTTAATGCAAATCCTCTTGTAGTTTACAGTTTTCAAAATGGAGGTAATAAAAACTTGTCAAAATCCCAGATTTTCTAACGAATCGCTTGCAAAAAATGCATTTGTACCCCTGGACTACAGTCCAGATTTCCAAATCTAACGTGATTGTAAGTGGGCAATGACAGATTGGCCCTTTTGAAATTGCAAAGCAGTCCAACTGTGATACCTCTGAGTCTGTGTCCCATCCTGTCGCACACGAGATTTTCTTCTCCATCAAGGGCCATCAGGCAGTTGCAGTGGGTCTTGACCGCATAAGGATTTCTCATGATTCCAGGAATGGTCTTCAGGTCGACACTGCCATACATATGGTCCCTCTTGACCCTGGGCGAGCCCCAGACACTGACCACGCAGACCAGGAAAACTAGGGTCAACTTCATGTTCAATCTTTGATCACTGTCGAGACGGCGATTGTGCTGGACGATGCGGTAATAATCCGTGATCTCAGTCTGATAGGGCTTTAATTCTGGATGATCACGTGTCCACCAGCTATTTATATCATTTGTCCCTTCCCCCTTTCTTTCATCCTTTCCTAGGATAATCACTTCTAGGACTTTACATGTTTTTGACAATCCCCCTAACCTTGAATATTACTTTGTCATACCACACGAATTAGGGGGATTTAGTTGAAACTTTTCCAAAGTGGGTGTCTTTGATGACGTTTGTTGAAATGGCGTGCGTCCACTTCAATGAAATATATACGTGAAGGACAATGATAATTGAAATGTTGGGAAACGACGCTTAGCATAATATTTAGCAAAAATGTCGAAGAAAGGCTCAACTGATTTTATCAAACAAAGACTTTCTGTGAATTTCATAAGAATACTCTTTATCCTGTCTTTACATGACATGCCCAAATTTGATTTCATAGCAACCACGGGCAATCATCAGTCATATACAGTCATTTGAAATTATGGAGTTTATTAATATGTTTATCTAATGGTCAACCACTCTTTAAATCTAACTACGAGTCATATTCTAAAGATTAAGAGGAAAATCCGTGTATTATCATGTCAGCGTTAATCGATGTTCGTTGAATTAATGATTAAGTTGTTTTTTCTTGTTAATGAGATGATTGCTAAATTTGCTCAAACGAAGGTTTCTGAAGAAACACAGCATGCATTTAAGAGGTTCGTTCAAGTATTATGTCATCATCTTAGGAGATGTTGGCTAAATGATGATGTCATCAGTACTGCTTTATAAAACACTGGGTAAAAATACTTCGGTTTCAAATGTGCTTTTGTGTGACGAAGGACCAGTTGCACCAAAGAAAGTTAAGCAAAACCCAAGGAAAACTTCGAGTTACCTAAAGAAATTAAAGCACTTTGAAAGCACACCAGGTTATAAGCCTCAATTTAACCTTCAACGGCGCAACTAGCCCTGAAATCTATAATTCTAAAATACAGTTACAGGACAGTATAGTTACCCACTTAGCCTACCGTTTACGTGTATATCATTGAAACCAAAATCTTTGAAAAAGCATTGCACTATAGTACACTAACTTTTAATTCGAATTGAATACTTACAAAGCCTAAAGGAAAGCAAATAAAATACTAATCAAATGGCATTTAATCTTAAATTGCTCTTAAAAGGCTCATTAACTGTTGCTCTGCAGCCGTGTTGTACTGTGTATACATCATTGAAAAGTCATTGAAATCGGTTGTATAGACGGATTTCGGTTCATTTCACAAACGAAAACTCGTGATGGGTCCTACCGGGTGACGAGTCTAAAATAACAAAGTTGAAAAGGTTAATGATTTCAGGCCAAGTAATTCATTCATGACACAGCGTGACATTTTTATTAGCATATCGACATTCGAATATGCAAATGGCCTACAATGCAAGTTTGTCTTTGATCGAAAATCTCAATGTCATGCTGAAATATATGAAGTTCCATTGTGATAAGTCACGTTTCACCACTGGGCTCTCCCTTTCCTTTAGTTGTTAGTTATTACTTTGTTATATGCTCTCCTGTAAATTTTTTTAATTTGTGAGATTAGCCGTTTGCATCTTAAACCAACGATATTGTGCATATATTTCCAACGTATTTTTAATTTCATTTCGGAATTGCATGCAGTAATCAAACATAATGACAAAAGTTTTTCTAACGTACTGCATGTAAAATGTCTTAGTGTGCCACGGAATGATTTGAAGAATTTTTTGCAAATATTTGCTACACATTACCATAATTAACATCGTTGATTCCTTATTATACTGTCAGTCCATCTGGAAGAGGCGTCTTTGCTAGGTACTCTTCGAACTTCTTCTTTTGCTCTGGTGTGGCTTTTAGGGCATCTTGGATTTTCGTGTATACTGCCGGATAATGCTTCAAAACATACTTCACGGTGTAGACGAGATATCCTTCATCTTCTGGTTTGCATCCTCCACATGTTCCAGTTTTAAGGTATTGATATATTGCGGCTGACATGGAAAATATTACAATTTTACCTTAAGGGCCACACTAGGCCGGAAGTCACACCGCTGAAATTTTGGGGACACCCCTGCACTCCATTCAAAACACCTT
>JAQFYZ010004100.1:0-11843 GCA_034695085.1 Cylindroiulus punctatus | reverse complement strand
TTAGGCCTAGCAGCACATGTGGTCCTATCTTAGGCCTAGCAGCACATGTGGTCCTATCTTAGGCCTAGCAGCACATGAGGTTCAAAAGGGGAGAAGGTAAAACACATCCACACTGTAGTAGGGTTGAACATCAATAGAGGTTGACTCAAGGTCACTGGCTTCAGCATCATTGGGCAGTGGTAAAATGCAACAGAGAGGGTGAGTTGATGCCCAGTAGGTAGGGACAGTGGGAAAGGGTCCTTGAAGTGGGTCCCCTGGTGTTGCAGGGTGGCATTTCCAACATAAACCTATATACAGGGTGAGTCAGAAAGCCAGCTCCTAATTTTGTTCAAATTTGCACGAATGGCTCACGATACAGGGTTGACACCCGGCTCTGATGCGAACAGCATCGCTGGGATAATTCTAAAAGTACATCGCGACCTAGTGAGGTTAGTGTTAGTTCCTATTCAAATGTTGTGAAGGATGACGAGATTAGTCAAAAATGGTTCAACTTGCACTGGTAATACCCTTGTTGGTCAGTACAACCCCACCTATATCATTATAATGATGCTAATGCCATCAAAGTTCAGTATATTTGTGCTGACATTACGAATTTTATACTGATTTGTAACGATCGTTCCACCAGGTAACAGCTACAGGATCAGCTATTAGGTGTCACACATGACAAATACAGTTGTAGTTTGCAGGTTTTAGTTGAAACCATTTTGCCCAACACTGATTGGCAGTCACTTCTTCAGTTCTTCAGTAGTAGCTCGTATTACGTATACTTAAACCAATATGGCATTACACTATTACATTGTTGGAAATCACAACTAAATTATATTGTCATCAGATATTTAAAAAATGTGATTCAAGTGGTTTGCCCCTATTTAGTTTACAATTGCTGCAAGTAAGCTTTCTGTGATTGTCAACCTACAGGGCAAACCACTTAACGGATCAGCATCCATTAATGTTGAAAATGCACTACTTGTAATACTCAGTAGTATTTATTCTCTACTTAACAAGTATATCGATTTCAGTTTCTTCAAATGGCCGAAAGATGGATTTGTCATTTTAATGGTTGCATTTGAGTTCGTTGGTAATCACTGAAAGCAAGAAAGCTTTCGGTGATTGCCAACCTATCATGGGAAACATTTTAACCGATAAACATTAATTTGGCTTTTAAAAGTCGCTACATAATCTTCTCATCAGTATTTATTTCTTATATTGTAGGCTTAATGGCTGAGTTTTTTGTGGTAGATTTGTCATTTAAGTGGTTTGCCCCTTGGTTGCATCCAACTGAGCTTTAAATGATTGCTAAGTCATTGAGGCAAACCCACCGATACTTTAGTTCACTTCCAAAATGTATTGCATATTGTGATCATCAGTATTTATGCATTAATTGAAGTATATTGGTTGAATATTTATAACATGGACTTGTCTTGAAGTGGTTTCTCTATGGTGGTTGACAATCAATGCGAACAACTTAGCTTACGATGATTGCCAATGAACAGAATAAAACTTCTATACCCCTCGAAATTAATCCCTCAAAATGCATTCCATAACTCCTTGGCTCCACTTTCCAATTTCCCTGAAACTCCAAGTTTTTCATATCTTCCAGGGGAGAGGAACAAATGCAGGTTTGATTAGTTTAATTCCCCTGAGTTTATCATCATTTCTATGACTTCATTTTCCAATTTCCCTAAAAACTCCATGTTTTTCAAATTAACCTGCAAATTCCTGGTTTTCTAATTTCCCTTACAGCTCCAGGTTTTTCATATCTTAAAGGTAAGGGGAGGGTGATAAATGCAGTTTTGATTAGTTTGATTCTCCTGACTTTATCATATATCATTTTCGCTGAAAACTTCAGTTTTTTTCCAATAAACCTTTAAACTCTGGGTTTTCCAATCTTCTTGAAAACTCCAGGTTTGCAATTTCCCTGACAGCTCCAGGTTTTCCAGATCTTCTAGGTCAGGGAAGGGTGTCGACCCTGCACAATCTCTTCGCCCTCACATTTCCCCATTTCATCTTTTAATCGCATTTCCACGCGAGTGATCATCGACTGGCAAAAAGCGAGAAAAATGGCGAAGACATCTCGATATAAACTCAAATATTGACGGGCGAAATCGATCTCAATTAATGACAAATCGGGCGGCTGAAACAGAGCTGGCACCAAGATGCAAGAAGCGAAAGATCAAACACAGTGAAAAGTACAACAAACAGGAAACAAAGGCAGAACAGCGGAAGCCGAAATTTCGTCTTTGAAAAATGCTCGTCGTCAAAACCGACCGAGGGAGAATTAGGCAAGAAGAAGAAAAAAAAGACAAAATGGGAGAATTAATCGCGCTATTTACTCAGCCTTTCGAGCAAATAGGAAGAGAAGCCGACGTTGTTTGATTATTAATTCTCTCGGGTGTCGAGCTAATTGGTAAATCCACTTCTTAGGCATACAGTAAGCCCTGTTTTTCCTCGCGATTAAGCCGGCGAAGACAATTACATCACGCGTAAGCCGAGCGCCAGGACCTCGCTGTTTTCAAATCTAATTTTTCCGACGAGTATTGTTTTAATTTGTTTTTGAACTGCTTCGCCATGTGTTTGATCTGGCAGCGCAAACAAAGCCGGAAGGCGAGCTTTTTCCGCCAGAAAATCTATCGGCTCTTCTCCGAAAGAACTGCCACGTGGTGTTTGCCATGAGGGGCCGTGTTGCGAGCAAGCAAACCTGGTTAAACAAAGAAAAGTTTAGGGGAAAATCGTGTGAAATTTAGACGAAAGCAAATAATGCAGTTTTGGGGGTTGCCCCCTAATTGTTGGCAATCACCGATAGCTCAGCTGTTTGCAGTGATTGCCACCTTCCAGGGGCAAAATAAGTTAAATGTCGTAATAAACACACCTGCCTGACGTTTGGGGATGTCTTGCAAACAATGGAAACTAGACTTGTCAAATCGTGAGAAATAAGTGGGAAATACGTGAAATTCTGACGAAACCAAGTGATGATATTGTGCTGTAATCCGGGCCCCTGATTGTTAGCAATCACCGAAAGCTCCGCTGCTGGCAGTGATTGCCCCTGTACAAAGGGGAAACCAACTTCAAGGATATTATTATAGGGTTCCCTAGACCTGAAAAAATATGGAAAGCCTGGAATAATCAGGGAAAAATAGGGAAAGCCTGGAATAGTCAGGGAAAATCTGGAATTCCTGGAATAGTCAAAGAAAAATCTGGAAAGCCTGGAATAATCAGGGAAAAATTGGGAAAGCCTGGAATAGTCAGGAAAAATCTGGAGTGCCTGGAATAGTCAAAGAAAAATCTGGAAAGCCTGGAATAGTCAGGAAAAAATCAGTGAAAGTTCAGGGAAGTTGATAATTAAATTTCTGGGTGAACCTTGTGTAACAATCACTATAGACGTAATCAATTTGGAATATGAGGTTGTAAATGCAATTTCTAGACTAAGTTCAAACTTCAACATTGTCGTAAGGAAATGCATTCTTGGCATTTCATCTTTACATCAGTTTCGTGTTATAAGACAACATTTTTGGATTGTTTACAATTCTGTTTGAGCAACGCAACGATCGAATGTTTGTATGGATGATTTGGGGACACCCTGTAGAACCAGAAGCGTCATGGCTGCTCACATATTCTGACATAAAAATCAGATGACTTGCACTTCTGATGTTAATACTCATTAAGATGGCACTGGCTCTGTTTGGTCCCATCATGACCGCTGGTCAGCTGTTCGAACCAGTCCCACTTTTATGCAACGGCGCTCCAATTACGCTGGCTTTAGTGCTCCTTCCGTTAAGCTTATGTCCTGATGGCGTCTCTTAATGAGGTCATTATGTGAAGAAGCACCACTTCTTACCTATTCAAAACGGAAGTCGTGACGATGCACGGTTAGCGTGTAGGTCAGATGATCATCCTGCCTGGAACTTAATTAGGTAATCAGGTTGGCAGTCTGATAGTCAGACACCAGGTGGCGCGGTGGCGATGATCGGATATGTGCAGATGGCGAGTTTTTATGTGGCACCCTGCAGTACAGGGTGGCTCGTAAGTTAATCATTAGCAGTTATTTGCTGAGAAATAATAATTTTTATTATGGTGAAATGAAATTCAAGTATCTGTGTGTATCAGATTTTGTTTTGCCTTTAATTTTTTTTTTAAAATGGATGAATTTTTGGGATTTTTTTTACATCAGTCTAAAACACATTTAGGATTTTCAACTTTCTGGGAAGCGTATTTTAAAAGAATCATTTATCGAAACAAACTCACTTAGAAAGACATTAATTGTTAATGTTTCACGTTACACGTTTTTATGTGGCACCCTGCAGTACAGGGCGGCTCGTAAATTATTCACCAGCAATTATTTGCTAATCATTGAAAACATAATAATTTTCATTATGTTGAATTAAAATGCTAGTATCTGTGTGTATAACATTTTGCTTTTCAAATATTTTTTTTTTAAATTCGATCGATTATCGTGAATTTTTGTTTCCAAAAAGCACATTTTTGATTTTCAGCCTTTTTGGGCAGCGTATTTTAAAAGATTCATTTTTCAAATGAAACTCACTTCGAAAGACATTACTTTTTAATGCGGGCCCGCTGCACGATTGGCCGATCTCGCACTTAGACCCCTCTAAAATATAAAGTAGCCAGTGGTCACTTAAAGGGCATTAATAATGGCAGACGTAATTTAGCTGGGATATCGCTTTCGAGGAAAAGTGGACGCAAACAAGAGGGCGAGCTCGTTTCCGCTTCGATGTCTCGCATTAAAAATTAGTTGTTGGATGGAGTCGGTCCTTTAAAAGGGGATTTCCGGTTTGTCCAGCGCCATTCAAATGCCACTTTGTCATTAGCGGTCAGTGCACACTACGCTGGACGCAAGCCAATGAGGGACGTGACCAGTGGCCGGAGTGCACCCAGTGGAAAATGTACAAACTAACAGCCACTGATGGACGGTGGTCAGCTGGAGAACAAAGGGACAAAAGGTCCTAGGGGAATTGATGCCATCTGAAATATGTGAATTTTGTTTGTGGAAAACAATGTGGCGCCACGTCACTTTTGAAGGGAGAATGGAGGAAACTTTGAATACGTGAAATATTAGAAATTTTATGTGGAAATAAGGTTGAAAAATTTTCATTCCAACAACTAAGACCTCATACAAAATTAAAGTTTAATCAAAGTTTTAGTTGATCTAAAACTTTGATTTAGTTTTGATTTGGAATTCAAATTATTCAAAATCACTTCCACATTTTACATTTAATGCTTGCATACAATCTAAAGTTTTAGTTGCTATAATGAAAATTATTTAAAATTACTTCATCATTTTACTATTAACATTTGCATATAATCAAAGTTTAAGTTGATGGAATGAAAATCTTGAATGGTTTTCATTCCATCAACTAAGACCTCAAATATAATCAAAATTTATTCAAAGTTTTGGCTGATAATAGAATGCAAATTGTTCAAAATCACTCATTTTACTATTAATATTTGCATATAATCAAAGTTTAAGTTGATGGAATGAAAATCTTGAATGATTTGCTTTCCATCAACTAAAATTTTGATTAAAATGTAGATTTTACACATATTGAATTTGATGAATGATGAATGATGATGAGTTTGATTGAAAAATACAAATATTAAAAGTCAAATATGGAAATAATTTATATACTTTTCATTCCATCAACTGAAATTGTGGAAATAATTTTTAATACTTTTCATTCCATCAACAAAAATTGTGGAAGTGATTTTGAGGTGTTCTGGGTGAGGAAAAGTAACTATTTGAAACATCTTGTAAACATGGTGATATAGTAATTGTTTGCACCGTTGATGATATGCAAATGGTGCAATTTTTAATCTGACTGCACAACACTATATTAGTCTGAATATCGTTAACAGGTTTGGCCTATAACGCGCTGCATAGGGTGCTCTGGGATTCTCCTGGCAGCACAAGATGTCGAGATATAACTTCACTGAAACTTTTACGAATCCCAAATCAGTCGCTCTTAGGCTGACCTCGCCCTACTCTACAAGTTTGAAATTGAAACTGCTTGTGTAACATGAACGGTTAAGAAGATATTGATCGATTAACCGCGAAGATGGCCTGCTCAAAAGTTGAACTAGTCTCCGGGCCATCATCATCCGCTCGAGCGACAATCTGGGCGAATTGCAAAAAAGCTAGCGAACAACGAAGGAATATCTGCTATCGCAAACTGTTTGCACTCGTTCGCAAACCTTGTTAGAAGTTTGGTGAGGAAAAGGAAGGCCCGAGGCCAGGGGGTTGATCCAGGGAAAATGGGGCGAACGGGAAACTTGAGTTTCACCCCAACCGCAACATCGACGTCTTCTCCTTGTTCCGACTGGGAACATGGAAAAGACGATATGCGAAGTGATGACAGAGAAACTAGAAAAGAAAGCTTATGCAAAACTGGAGGTTTAACCGAAGAGCAAACAAGACGATCGAACGAGACAGCTGGCGACGAGCTAACTGAGCCAGCGAACGAGACGTAACAGGACTATGGTACGGTCCCCGCTGCTGCCCCTTGTTGACATTTTCGCGTTTGCTTCGTCGTGTTTGACGCGCTAATGAATTTACACTTCCGCCGACGCGACAAAGACAACGGGATATGGAAACGAAAATCAGTTGCCTTAGTTGCTGAAGGATCGGCTTTCCCCCAGGGCCGGTGATCTTGTGAACACCCCTCTCACACCCCTCATATTGGTATGGGATTGGCCTACGAGCTAGATTCGTGCATACTGGCAACACTATAATATTTTCAATCACTGAACGGACTGTGACGTATGTCCTTGACCAATAGGAAGCAATCGCCTGTTTGCGATTGATCCATCCAAGCCGTGCGCACCAGCTCCACCTAGCGGAGGCTGGTTGGATGGAGGAGCCTAAGCTGGTGCGAGTCAGCTTTTAGCTAACGGTCCAGGGCCGCACATGCGGCTTATTAGCTCGTTCTCGAGCCCTACATTGCGAATGAGGACATATAAATCAAATCAGATGGAAACGGCCGTTATGATTATAACGGCGACTCGAGTTAATATGTGCCCTTAATTGCAGTTGACGTCCACAGCTTGTCGGATTTTCATGTACAGCAGGTGGGTTATTCACTTTAGGGGTATTAATTCTAAGGAATCGTGGAGGTGATAATGCAGCTCGTTAATTTCCACCTCGTTCGCTTCTGTACGTAGTGTTTGGCAGCCATTTTTCCTTTACCCTGTAAATCCTGCAATAACTGATCGATGGCGACCAGGCCACGCCCCCAGTTTGTTCAGTGATTGAAAATACTATAGCTGGTAACTGGAAGTAACCTGATATGCCATGATTATGCCCAGGGGAGGAACCTGATTACGGGGAAATCCCAGTACAGTAGAACCTCGATTAACCGTCAGTTTCTGTTAACCGGCTGTCCTTTATGGTACGCTAATTAATCAAATACTAAAAGTTACTATAGTAAAACCACGAAGTGATGGAACTCCCTGGTTTGAAAAAACCAATAGAAAACCATAGAAATTTTCTATTGGTTTTATTGTTTTGTATGAATTTCTATTGATTTTCTATTGGCCAATTGGTTGAATGTATTGACTTCAATTGTCATGACAATAGGACAATAGAGTGGACATAACAAACTTGGTTCTACTATAGTACGTACATTCGTACATACTGTACTCTATGTAGCCTACACTAACCAGATTGCTGCGAAAAATCATCCTCGCTCTTATTTCCAGTTCATAAAGGTGCATTTTTTATCATTCGATCATATGCAATGAATGGAGGTGGGTTGTTGTTTAAGGTTTTCTGTTATCCATCTATTCGATAAACCGCCAAGCACCCACCAGTACCGATACGTGGTGTTTTGCGGGCTCGGTGGGGGAAGAACATCAATGCCATGACTGTGGCCTTCAACTTCCAGCACATTTACCCTTAAAAATTTAGGGCAATGATTTCACCTTGTTGCCAGGATTCCTGGAGCAATTCGAGTGAGATCCTCTGTTCATTTATTCATGACCCTAACCCCATCCATCGCTCGCATCTTCCTTTTGTTTCACGGTTATTATTAGGCTATTTTCTCGAAATAATAAGGCTCCGACATGATGTTCTTCCCCGCCTTGGAGAAGGGATAACTCATGGTTTTTTGTTCTTACTCTCCATCGCTCCACATAGTGATGGTGGTTGTTGTGAGGAGTTATTTGTTGGCTGGAGTCATTTGCGAGAGGGCCTTTATGACCCAACACGAGGCTTGCTTGTTTACGGTTATTGGGAGTAAAACTCCAAAATGGATTCGTGGGCTGCGTTTGTTCTAGGCCCCAAATGAGGCAATTACGCCCTCCCACCTAACTTTATGGGCGGCCCCTGACGCCATTAACTCTGGTTGGGGTCCTCGACTGCTCATCAGCATCATTTTGTTAATGTGGATCTACTCTCCATAACGCTAACACTACCAGGTAACCTCTATCTCAATTGTAAGAGGATGCATAGCGGTTATCCAAACTTTCTCATTTCTGAGGCACCCTGTACAAGCAGGTTGGCTGTAACGCTTTCATGGACAATGGCCAGCAATCGTTCTTGAACACAAATCTATATATGTTCCCTACTCAATGAGGTATATTGCTTTATGTGGCACGACTGTGTTTTCGTGTGTTGAATTTGTATCGTGTTTCACATTTGGCTGGATGCGAGTTCGCGTCCCGGGTTCCTATCGTTTTTTCTCTTCTTTTATTCTTGCTTGTTTTAGCTTCCTTCGTCTTTGTATCACTGCATGGGCTTATTTCCATGTTTCCTTTTGGAAATTGCACGTTGTATTAATATGCGTAATTAATTTTCATTTTTCGTTTGTTCGCAGGTGGTTCATTCTCAACACGGAATATGGCTATCGAAACTGAGACGCAAAAATTGTGAAGTGTGACGGATTTAGTGAATGACCTTTCGGTGCCCTTACCAATGGACCTTCTTGCGATGAAATGCCAACATTTCTGAAGAAGGAGTTGTGAGGAAAGTGAAAAGTTGGATTTTCGTTTCACCTGATACCAATGGCAGTCATCCAATATCTACAGTAAAATTTGGTAAGTAGTGAAAATTTTATCATTACAACTCATGACCCCAAAAACCATATCTGCCCTTAGCTTAAGAGCATTACATTGAGTAAGAGTGAAAAAATGACATGTTCAGGAATAATGGCAAGTACTTGCCTTCACTATTGGTGTTACTGACCGTTTGTTGAGTTGGTTGGGTGTTAGTGGTTGTGATATTCAGCAAACACTTTTTGCATCAAGTGTTGATGGTCAAACTACATACGGGTGCAATTTGCAACTAATGATGTTCTCATCCTATGTACATGTACATCCTTTATTATGAAAATTTCGTTTTTTAGCTTCATTATTTAGTGCACAATTCTATTGTTCTGAGCATAATGGATGTTTCAAGTAGTAGTTACAAGTTCCTGAATAATCTAAATTATTAATTCTTCTACTTGAATATCTTCGGAGTCTTCATACCGATTCAGCTCTTGTAACAATGGACTACAAGGGCCACATGTCCCAATTAGTAGGAATAACGAGACCCCCTTTGTCCATTCGATCTTTTATGTTTTTAAAAAGAGTGGACCTGATGCACTGAAAAATATCCAGTTTCTTCGCTATTACTGATGCATTCCAGATTTGTCGTGGGCATATATATTTTTTGGGTTTGAAAGTGGACTTGACTTATTTCGGGATTCATTCCGTTATGTGAACCACAATAGACGAATGGTAAAAGTGTAGGAATGCCATCACTAAATAATGGCTGCTTGCAACCATAGGGAGTGCATTTGCTTGCTTCTTTCATGATCGGATGAATCATAATAGATATTTGAAACGTAAGACCATGTAAACGTACACCGAATCATCCGGACGATATTGTGTCGAGCTACGTCATACTCGTACATGTAATCGGTACCAGTAACAGTGGTTTGTGTTTGTTCGATCTAAAAAAAATAGGTTTTTAACAACAATGCGGTATGTACTGTTCCACAAGTCTAAAAAACTAAGAACGATTTACGGACACCCTGTAAAGATGCCGGTTGAGGCATATGCCCCTCTCGGATATCTTCAATATGACGACAGATAGGGCCCATTACAGGTATGACTCGAAACGTATAAATTTGATTGCTGAGCTAGTCAGGGGGGACTTGTTCTCGATTGCACGATAATTTGGACATCATGTGGTTTTTAGACTTGGCCAAATAATGTTTTAATGCATTTTATTGGGATTGTGTTGATGTGAATTGCTATTATTTGTGGGGTCTCTTGACGACATGATGTTACAATTGGGACTGCATGTATGGAGTCAACTTTGGTGATGTACAACTTGAATCTTAGTTCAGCAATGTATGATGAGATTGCACACTATTATTGAAGGTATGCTGTGTAATCTTGGATAGCGCGACGGTTACTTACTCCCCTACACAAATGGACAGGTCTGCCCATATGGAAAGAAAATATGTACTAAATATATTTTTTGAAACATATTATTTATATCTGGATCAATTACCAAAATTGTCCCAATTCCATATATGAATAATATATTATATATGTTACCATTATATACGTAAAGTATATGCTATCATGTATGATATAAATACCTGAAATATATTTCATCATGTATTGAAAATATGCTGTAAATATATTTAATACATAGTGGCATTGTGTGGTTAATTGTTTATGTACAGTATATATAAAAGTATATGACATGTATATGCCAAAAATATGTTATAAATATAATGTGTTTTGTAACATAAGAATATATGAAATGTATATTCCAAAATTATATAATGAAAGCGCATTGCCACATTATATATTTGTAGAGGATATTTGTTATATATTATCAATATAACATGTTTTGTAGCATATATGTTAAGTATATTACATATATATCCAAGTATATTGTAAATATAATATGTACATATTATTTTCCATATGGGTGAAGAGAGAGAGAAAGAGTTGAGAAGGTTACTTACTCCTCTACAACACAAATGGACTTGCCTTCGCACCATGGACAAAGATGGTACACTGTAAACCGTAAAAGTACAAATGCAGTTTTTGTTGGGTACAAATGTACATTTGCACCCAATATATCATATATGTACCCAAAGGGATGAAATGATTTAAATATTTGTAACTCAAGGTACAATATGAACATGGGAACATACTGTTAAGGGTACACGTGCAATCAACATACATGTAAGCTTATGTACCCATAGGGTGTGTATATAGTTTCGAAACATTTGTACCCTTAAGGTTCATCATTGTACTTTTACGTTTAATGTACAGTAAGTGTCAAATATTGAGTACTGAAAGGTCTTTATTAAGCTCAACCCAAAAATTGCAGTACAAGGAATAACCAAATAATAATTAGATTACATACTTTATATAGAAGGCACAGCGTGACTGGTATGGTATTGGACTTACATTCAGATTTGGTACAAGTACCTGGTTATGTCCCGGGTGGAAAAATGTAATAGGGCCATGTATGTGCCAAGTATGGCCATGTATATGACCATATATGGGGCCTTGATTGCCATGTATGCCCATGTATGGCCACATATAAGACCATAAATGGGGTTTGCAAAGCCATATAAGTGTATGTATGGCCTAGAATAATATATATAGGGGGTCTGGAAGACCATTTTTGAATCATATATGGTCATGAAAAACATTGTATCAAAAATTGATGCATGTTTTGAAGAGATTGAAAATGTCCATTGATACTGTTTAATACAAATGTATTTTGCTAATCATACAATTTTGATGAATGAAAGTATAGTAAGAATGTCATATTATGGTAAAATATCAAGATGCGCATTTCAATAAAATGTAATAAATTT
>JAQFYZ010004099.1:0-11849 GCA_034695085.1 Cylindroiulus punctatus | reverse complement strand
ATGGTCAAGGAACTCATTTGGCTCAACGAGATCCTTAGCGAGCTGAAACCGGTAATGCCTAAGGAGTTTGGAAGGATTGAGGTCCTCATCGACAAGGAGTCGGCCATGTTCGCGAATAAAAACGCGGTCGAGAATGGATCCACAAAACACCTGACCCGCAAGCTCCAGTTCGTACGTGACCACTACATTAAAGGCTTATTCTTCCTTCGATGCGTCTCTACGAAAAGTAATCTGGCGGATGCGCTAACGAAGCCTCTCGCGGCATCCAAATTACAAACCCTAATACCTTTCCTTTCAGACTAAGAGTGACTCATCAAAATTTAGAATGTGGTGCTCATGAGTCATGGGGGAGTTTGTTAGAATCCAGGAAAGGGTTATTGGGGTTTACAGTGGTTGAATCGAAACCAACTAAATTCGGCATTCTAAATGCCACAGGGCACATGCGACGAATGCTAAATTTGAATTTCAGTTCCCCCTATTCAAATGTCCCGCCCTGTACTCAGCTGCTTCAGCAGTGTCAGCTGGGTGCAGTGTCAGCTGACCCATGAACCCGTGTTTTTGCCGGAAGTCATCCATATTGGAATATATTGTAATCACTTGCTGGCCGACACCCAACCGAGCTGGTTGGGTACCTACATGTTTAGAGTTTCCGGATCAAATAAACATTGTTGAATTTAGCAACCACGTCTCTGGCACATTTATCAACATACCTGCCATAGAGACCCTTCAAATCCATTTAGAGAAAGTTGCAAGCAGAAATTGCATGCAAAACGTCCACCCAGTCCAGTGTCCAGAATCGAAGTAAATATCACAAAGACTGGGGGGAAAAGCAAAGGGGCGTACAGGCTGTTTTTGCAGGGGTCCCAAAACCTTCTCTGTTCTAGGGCGCCCTCTGCTGAGCACCCTGAAATGGGGTCACCATGAGGCGACCCTCTATGCGTGTGGGTCACCAGGAGGCGACCCTCTACGCATGTGGGTCACCACAAATGTATTTTAACTCATATAAATTTAGTGTCACTGCTCGCCATGGTTTAAATGGAAACCGGAAATGCTGGCAAAAATCAAAAAGTCTGCCGAAATTAAATACGCAAATTCATTTATTTTCCCTTAATACATGAACGCCCCCAGTCCCTCGGATTTAGGGACCTCTAACGTCGAAGT
Organism: Cylindroiulus punctatus; assembly: GCA_034695085.1. Taxonomy (NCBI): domain Eukaryota; kingdom Metazoa; phylum Arthropoda; class Diplopoda; order Julida; family Julidae; genus Cylindroiulus; species Cylindroiulus punctatus. The sequence continues at coordinate 10,688 of JAQFYZ010004099.1, read as the reverse complement.
CCCACGCCAGGACTAGGTCTAGGACTAGGACCCTGGTCACGGCCCTTGATGCATTTAGTGCCCAGGGGCTCTCAGGCTTCAAGATATTCAAATCTTGGCAGCCAATTCAAAATTAAGCCTATCAGGCATTTCCAGTTTTTCACCACTGGCTCCTAAACCCTAGGTCCTATCGACTCCAAACCAAGTTCAGTGTGTCGACAAAACCTAGGACCAAAAACTGACACCGTTGGTATCACTGTCAGACTTGCAGTTACCGTGGAAATCCGCGGAAACCGCTATGCACGCCAAGTTCAACTTTAACTCTGCACAGTTCGGATTTCTCGGGCGAACCAACATTGCCCCAACGATGGTTCTTGCTGGAAACCTTAAGACACATTCCCTGGTCATTTTAAAGTCGGTTCCAGCCCCGGGACATTGCAGGATTTGTGGAGGCGTTAAATGGCGCGAGGCATACTCATGCCCGCCCCCCATGAACCAACAACAACAGTGCAGAAAAGCGAAAATAACACTTATGGGCATGTAGGGAATTAGTCCAAAGTCACTTAAACGAAGTAAGGACATCTTCATCCATCAGTCCAAAGGGGTTTAAGGGTCAAGTAGCGTTGTTGGCCCCTAGGAAATCCTTTTGACCGCCATTAGTGCTGCTTTTGCACATTACAACAAGGCCTACAAGAAACTCCAGCATTATTATTGGTCAATCTGAGACTAATTTGTCAGACGTCACACCCTGTCAAACAGATATACGCAACACTTGTTTTTTCAAATTTATAACTAATTTTGGCGCATTGCAAGCAGAGACCCTACCACTGAGCCATCTGGTACTTAACAACAAGGCAGTGTTATTAGGGAAGTATCACATTTGCTATGGGTTTAATAAAATAGTTTTGTAGTCGAGAAATTTCTCTAATAACACTCACTTGTTGTGAAATATTACATGGTCCTGTGGTAGGGCCTCTGCCTGTGATGCCCAGTGGCGGATCCAGGGGGGTGCCCAGGGTGCGGCCGCACCCCCTTGACTCCTTGCATATTCTTTTTTTTTTTTCATTTGATTTGCACCTTCATGTTTCTTTCCCGTTTTGCTGGTAACATTTTGTATGTTGGTGAATCTGGGGCACCTTTTTCATCCTGGATACACAGTAGGAGGATTAAACTGAGTTGAAAAAATTTGAAAAAAACCTTAAACTATTTAAAATTTACTTGAAAAATCACATTTTTAGAGTGCCTCAAAACTCATAATCTTGCTTCTCATTTTTGAATATTTTCCGGGAAGAGCCCCCGTACCCCCCACTTTGCATGATTCTGCAGAAAAATTTTCAGATGGGCAGTTTGGGCATATGGTATGCATATCTTATGACTCTTTAACTACACTGTGCTAAATTTGTATAGCAAAAAGCTCATGTGTGATTTTTAAATAGTCACCCAATCATTTTCACCGTCCCCATGCCAAATATCTGTTTGAAAGATATTCCAAATTTTTTTTCCGAAAAATTTGGAAAAGTATTTGATAGGTCATGCATTGAGCATGAGCGAGCCATATCATTATGGCGCACTTTAATTATTGCTAGGCAGGAGAGCCTCAAATCTTAGGAGATAAAAGGCATGGTTTAAGCATGCCGATAACACCACAGTGTGAAAGGTTAGGGCTTAATATTTAAGGTTAGGCAATAAATTGGGCTTTACCATCCCCCCACACACAATGGTGTGCTATCGTGCTGTAAGACAGTGAATGGTTACAGTTGCGAGCAGTGTAAGTCCAGTCTAAGCGATGAGAGCGGGGGCACTGTCCTTGGTAGTTAACCCAACATTTAGCACAAGTGGCATCATTGTGTTGCATCTCACTGTGATTCAACATATTTGTTGCCACCATTAAAGTTCTGCTTGCATGTACATTAATTTCATAATGCAGCATATTTATCTATGAAGGTTTCACAGATTTTCAGGTAAGCCAAGACACGTCAAGTGCAGCTTTCCAGGAAGACATCCCATTTTTACAGAAACAACCTTTGTTTACAATACACGTATCATACACTGTCCAGCCACATAGACGCTGCCTTTCCCCATACTCGAAAACACGTTATTTAGACTACAAAAATTTAATTCATTTCTTATGTAAATACAAGTGCAACTGAACGCAAAGTTTTACAGATGTGTTATACATGTATATATACAAGCATGTTGCATATTTTGGTGCAGGTGAAAGCCTAATCTGCCACTCTTAAAGAATGCCCTCACCAGGAGCTATGTTATCACAAAATGGACCACCTCTTTACCAAGCAACTTTTCAGTTGGGAAGAATGGTTTCTGGTTGCACAGGAGTGAGTTGAGCATGACTGAGAGCTTCGTGTTGTGTACTCTGATGCTCTCCAGTCAATGCTGCATGATCCACCGATGTGCTGCTGGTTTCTTGCACCACTTGCTCTTGTGCAACCAACTGTGAATTCATTATCTGAATGTGGCGACTAGCTTCCATGGAATCCATAGCAGTGTGTGGCAAGGCGCGGTCATCGACGTGCTCCCTCTGGCTTCCAATCTGGCCAATTTTAAGTTGACTCGCTAGGATAGGAAACCTTTCTTCGGGGTTGTCGGAGTCAACAACTGCATAGACCTGAAAATGAAAATGAAAAACATTCGATGTGTGCCATAGAATTTACATTAGGGGTCGACCCTGTAGTGTGATATCCTGTAATTCAAAAGTATGAGTGCTTCATGCACCACCACCAAGGAAAAATCCGGTAGTCGGACAATTTGATTTGCCAAATTGACAGAAATGTCCATATGGTACAGAAATGTGGCATCTCATGTTGACCAAATGCTTTTTCCAAGTTGACATGTTTCCCCACCAGGGTGGAGAGCCCTCTAGTGATCAGATAAGAATTTATCTGGATTCTCTCCACGAGGTGCAAGGAAGTGAGAAGCATGTTGACTTAATTTAAAAACAATTTTATTTAGTCAACATGAACTTTAATGAAATTCAGATTTTTTTCATCACATAGTAGAAACTTCGGTCTGTTCAGAGGTTGACTTTTCTATTATAATAATTTATCATCACAAAATGAAATTCCAAATGTTCATGATAGGCATGGTGGGATAAGGCTGGTATCGTTTAACAAATTATTTTCCAGGCAAGTTCTTTAAGTATTACTTTACAGTGGGCGAGTAAGACAGAAGTGCAGCTATGTTTTCATTGCATGCCTGCTTTTTGTTGTTATACCTGCTGTTGTGAGATTCTTTGTCTCATTTCCTCAGGAACTGAAAAGATGAAAGGAACGACCTCCATTTGGGATTGCAAAGCGACGTCAGAGGATAAAGAAGTGGCGGAAGATTGTGAGTGCGGCTGTGGCGAGTAATAACTGGGCGAGGCGAGACTCGTCTCTGTGGCAATGGATGTCGCTGTTGGCATGACATGGTTGGATCCTCCTGTCAACTGCATGGGGAGCCCTCCATTCTTGTGATCTGCCATGTGAGTGATGTAGTTCTCCTTTTTGATCGTGCGGAATGTGCAATGGTCGCAGGAGAAGAGGAGGCCTTCGTCCAATCCAGGATGCTTGTTTTTCAGGTGGGTCTTGTATGTGCTCGACTGGATGGACTTGTAAGGACAGAAAGGACACTTGTATGGCTTTTCGCCGGAGTGACGCATCTTGTGGCGACGGAGGGAATTGTGGTCCGCCGTGCGGTAATCGCACATCTCGCAGGCAAAAGGCTTCTCGCCGGTGTGCTAAAATAAAACAGATTGGACACGTAACCGTTAGTTGATGGTTTGTTGTAGCATTTACAGTTCTGTAAATCTGAAACAGGAAACTTGCATGACTCATAAACGAAAAATTATTGGTTTATTTAGCAATAGCATGACCACAGAAATACATTTAGATTATTATTCATTCTTAATTACGTATAAGTTTCTCACATGTAGATGTCAAATTTATGACATCTGCTTGAAATGGTCAAACAACATGTTGCGACGTAAATTCCCTGCATGACACAATCAAACATTATGATCGATTCATACTGGATCCTACATTCTATAGCTTCAGAGATTAGGTCATGCAGGAAATTATGTCACAACATGGTGGAAATCAGTTTTGAGCAGATGCTTATTTCCCAATTTTGATCGATCATTTTCGATATGAAGACGTTTGTTTATGAAAAAAGGTATCAGCTCTATACATGTAAGTATTCCAAGCCCACCACAAAAATGTGCAAGTTTATTAACAATTTTGTCTTACCTGTCGAATGTGCATTTTGAGCGTGCTTCTACAAGATGCCGTGTATGAGCAATACTGGCAAAGGTATGGACGCAACTTGTTGTGCACGGTGTCTTTGTGCACCCGCAGCATCCGCTTGTCAGAAAAGTGGCGATTGCAGATGTCACACTCGCCGCTACGGAAACTGCGGCTCTTTCGCTTGTCCAAATGAATCACCTAATGGTGCAGAAAGTGTGATTTTTGTCATAACGAAGACCACACATTTCGCCAATCTCTTCCAATTCACTCACTTTGTGGTTTCGCAGCTGTTTGTTGGTTTTAAAACAACGGCCACACACGTCACACATGAAGAGCCTCTCGTCGCTGTGGATTCTGCGATGCATGTTCATAAGCTTGCCATAACTGGGGTGATATAGGAAAACCATACCCAGAGGTTCAAACTACTGAAATATTAAGATAATTTCTGACAATCAGCATATCGTTACCTGTACGTTTTGTAACTGCATAGATCACACGAGTACAACTCCATGTCCACCACGTGAGTCCTCCACAAGTGAACGCTTGTGCTCTTCCAGTTGTCATAGCGTGCGTTACATTCAGGGCATTCAAAATGCTCCACATCATCAGTGTGGCATTTGCGGTGATACTCCAGATTTTCCAAAGACTGCATGCGGACGGCGCAACCATGGACATCACACCTTTTCATCATGGAATGACAAATACGATGTAGGTAAATAATTTTCAATATCTTATTCATATTGTCTACTGGATTTGATATGGCTAATTCCATGACTTAAACAATTTTAACGATTGTAGTCACAAAATAATGATTCCCGGACAACCCCACTGTGCGGAAATTTGAATAATAATCACAGTTTAGTCAGTCAAAAAAGAAAAGTAAAATATGTCTTATGCAAAAACGTTTGGCAAAACTTTATGATAAATAGTGGATTTTAACCCAAAGTTTTAATTTAAATAATGGTGACTGCAGTTCAGTACTAAACTGATAGATCCAAAGCACAAGGGAAAAAAAGCTCAAGGTAAACATTTTTGAGAAAATGGATACTAATGATGATTTTTAACAACAAAGAATCAGGAAATCATGAGTGTACTAAAATATATAGTGAGTCGAAGGCAAAAATTCCATGACCCTAATAGAAATTCCATAAGTTTACCAAAACCAGTAGACACCCTTTTACGTCATACTCGATATCATTACCTGAACCCCAAAAGATGTTCGTCTGCTGATTTACTGGTGCGGTTTTTCTTTTTCAAAGCGGTGATGCCTAAAGTTTTCGACCCCCTCGGTCTTCCCCTTTTCTTCGTATTTGATTTATTGATGCTCTTATTTAAGGACGAGTCAGCCGAATCTGCATTTGTCTCGCCGCAACTATCCTGGTTCTCCGCACTCGTGCCACCTTCGTTTTTCTCATCCGTTTCCTGCTTAACTGTCACGCAGTCACTGCCCTGTTTGTCGTCCTCCACCAATATCACGTTCTCTCCAGCATCCACACTGTCCTGTTGTAGTTTCTTTACAGCTTTCCTCCGTTTGGGGTATTTTGGCTTAGTGACGTCTGGCATCTGATCTTGAGCAGGCTGCTGGCGGCTTTCGCAATCTTGCCGTTCTATGACGCACTGCTGACCATCATCGAGGCGCCTTCCAGGATCAATCGGCTGGCTATTGAGGGGTGGCTTCTGGGGCTGAGAAACCGGAACCGCAGACAGAGATTGCAATAACCGTTTTGGTGGCAAAGGAGCTGCTAGCTGTTCCTGCGGCTGCTGCAGCGGGGCTTCGTTGCCCGCTGATATTGGCATGACAGGAAGTGGTTCCAAGTGCACTTGGTCCACAGGAAGATTGTGGTCCACTGCCATATGAACGCCGCATGATTCTATGTCATTGAATCCCCTTTCACACATCCCGCAGATGTACGTGTTTTCCTTGCTTTGTTCCAAGTCTGTCTCCACCGACTGCTGCTGATGGATTTCAATTTCCTGGGCACACAGTTCTGGAACAGAATCCTCTCTGGAAGGCGCGTTGGTCTCTGCTTCTTGTTTTAAGTGAGTCATGCGTACATGCTGCTCCACACCTTCTTTGTGGAAGGAGATGAATGTACAAATCTTGCAGCGGTAGCAGGACACGGTTTCAACTAGATCCTTGGCCTCACCTTCGGCTGTGCTCTGTTGAAACGCGTGCTCTGACGCATCTTGCAGCTGTATCGAACTGAGATCCGGAGGCAAATGGATTCCGGGTTGATGTGTCGCTGCATGCAGTTGCACGTTTGCATCCGGAGGCATATGATTATGCTTTTGCGGGTTAATCTCAACGTGAGTGCCACTGCTACTGTAGATGACGCTGAAGTTGTCCATGATGTGGGGCCGATGCTCTGCCAGTACGTTTGAAATATCTGTAGTCGTCAATGGAATGGTGGAGCCAATCAATGCACTGGCTTGGTGGTGGATCTGCTCCTGCTGCTGTTGGTGCTTGTCCATTTCCACCTCTAAGCCTAACCCTAAGTGGATCAGGTTGCCAGGAAAGTGGCTGGGATGGACACTGCTAATAGCGGCGTCGTGGGAATGGTGCTGCATCATTGCCGAGAGCTGCGTATGGACGCTGGTGTCCAACGTGAGAGCGTGACTTCCCGACACAGCAGTGCCCTGCGAAGGGGCAATGCTGTAGATATTGGAAGTGCGATCCAGAGAGGATGCTGCGGAGCTGACGTCTGTCAGAAGCCCTGCTGAGGAAAGCTGTTCTGCTGTGGTTGCTAACAGAAGGTGGTCGTGATGCTGTTGTTTAGATGGCCGAAGAGGCGGCAAGGAGACAGCCGACAGCGTAACAATGGGCCCTTTAAGCACAGTAGACGCCTAGAAATGCAATGGTAAGCATGAGGGAACTGATGACGCCCAAAGGAGACTGAAGCTCAAGGACCTTGGTTTCCAACCATCCAGTAAAATATCCCTTTTCTACCACTACGATCGATTTTATAATTATTGAAACTGCTGGGGGTACATAGTATAACTCAATATTCTTAACGGATACCTTTCAGTAGGAACATGATTGCACCGATTTTTAAAAACTGTCTTGTCTGACTTTTAACAAAATCATCACAAATTTTGCCTGAGTTTTCCTGATGGAACCAATATAATTCCCTGACTTTGCCTGACCTAAAAATTGAACGTTTGTAACTCTGATCTGAACTGAAAACAACATTTAACTAAACTATAATTTTTCACACTGTAGTTTCTGAACTTTTTCTAAAATAGCTGCTTCTGCAAATCTCTAAATCTCTACAATCTCTAAAAAAAATTGTGGTTAATTGTTTGACAAATTCTCAATTATACCTGACTTCAGCTCAATTTGACTGACTTTGCCTGACTATTTATCATTTGCCTGACTTTGCAGGTCAGTAGCAACCCTATTATGATGGTTAGGAACCAATAGTCAAGAAAAAATAATACTGAACAAACCTGAATGTTCGGCAAAACTTGAGCGAGATAGGAATGCAAGTTGGACTGACAGTCTGATTCGTCCACAGACCTCCGTTGTTGCACAGGTGTGGAAATGCTTTCATTTATCCTCGCAGCCAATTTAGGGCCATGCAAAGGGTGGACCTCGGATACCGGGGGCAAGGGGACGCTATTTGGAATTGAACCCTGTCACAAAAAGATTATTATTGTTAAGCAATGTCAAGCAACACCCATTTCTGTGTATGAATAATTATGATTTTACCTTAAGTCCATGTGGGACTGTGTTGGAGAGCCACACATCCGGGTAATGCTGGTGATGTCCACCTCCTCCTTGAGAAGTCAAGGTGGTAATGTCATGCTGCAAACTAAGTTGGTAAGCAGGTGGTTGACCAACAGCTGCAGTGGCACATTGAACAAATCAGGAAAGTGCATTAATTCGCCAGATTCATCCGAAACATTAAAAAAAGCTAATTTCTAACACCACAATTTACCAGCGTTTCCTCCTTGAATATCGATGGATGGATTTGGAGCAAGTTGGAGGCTCGAAACCGAGGCATTGTGGGAAGGAACTGCTTCACGCCCAGTGGAGTGCACATATGAAGGACGGGGACCTGCAGAGGTTACAGACGGAGAAGACGATGCTGTTGTGGAAATCGGAACGATACTTGGGTCGCTATACACACTGTTGTTGGATACTATGTGGGCGGACTGCAACAGAGATGACCGACTTCCCATCAGGGCATTCCCACCATCAGTGCCCTGCCGGCTGCCCTCTGTGCTGGACACAGACGACGTGTGACTGACTACTGAGCTCCCCTGGTAATGACGCACTTCTTGCGTTGTTATTGGAATGTAGCTTGAGTTGCTTGAATTGGTGGCATCCATTACGATAAGGTAAGCATCGAACGATCTAGATTCCGACCACTGCACATCGCTTACTTAGGCTGGAATTACATGTAATGAATTCTTATTAGTCAAAGAGCCTTTTTAAACCTGTTCAAAGATATTCCGTCTTTTTCTAGGGGATGTTCAAATATAATGCGCTGGACACGCAGCAGTGCTCAACCAATTTTAATGACATATACAGTGGCTCAACGTGAAAATGATACCCCCATTAAAACTACTGTGATCACAGTTATAATTGCAAATTAAAGAGTAACTATAAAGTGAAACTGTATAATATTGTAGTATGTATTTAAATACACTGGTCAACATAATAAGGGGATATTGCAGGATTTTGTGAAAGCAGATGTGTGGCAATAAAATTTGTCCTGTGGAAATATGAAGAAGGGCACCGACAATGATAGGCAACAAAAGAAAACCACAATTTCCATCAATGAAGGCATTTATTGACATTTTAGTCAATTTTATGGCACCTGGCGACCTGCTAGGGCAGAACAAAACATAAACCAACTCAATTTACAAAGGCAACAAATCACCATCCATAGTAGGGTGTATGACCCCCACGCACTCTCACAACCATTGCACCATATACATGTATATACCAATAGATAACCATTGGTATACGTATCCACTCCTCCTGAAAAGCACATTCCAACTCTGTTGGACACTGGAGGTGGTTGACGGTCAGCAATTCGTCTCCCAAGCATGTTCAATAGGATTTAACTCAGGAGAGCATGCAGGCCATAATATTTGCTCCACACCTTCCTCCTCCAGCATTGCTGCAATGACATCTCCTCTGTGTGGACGGGCATTATCATCCATAAGAACAAATGAATTTCCAACAGCACCAACATATGGCATGACATAAGGCCTTAGGATTTCATCCCTGTACCGTGCTGCTGTCAGTGAACCATTCCGGATGGCATAAGTAGGGTTATTGGGTGTTCCTCTCTCAAGCTAGATGAGTTGTCCACGAGTATCTGGCCGTACAGCAAATCTTGATTCATCGGTGAACAGAACAGATCGCCATTGCTCAGCACCCTATTCTGCATGTTCCATGGCCCATGGTCTCCGAGCTCTGCGGTGATTATTAGTCAATACCGGGCACCGGAGTGGCCTGTGGGCATTCAAGCCTGCTTCATGGAGTCGATTGCGAATTGTTTGGGTTGACACATCATGTTCTGTTCCTGCAGAGAAGGCCTGTCGCAGTTCTGTGGCATTTAGGCGACGATTGCGATGAGCAAGGTCAAAAACCGGTCATCTGTTGGGGTTGTTATGTGCCAACGGCCTTGCCCTGGTCTTCTGTGAACCGTTCCAGTACCTGCGATCCAATGCATACAGTCTGGAGATGACACTTTGCAACACTCCGACATTATCCGCAACAGCCTGTTGTCTAGGCATGCAAGATCAGTCTGAAACACAAAAATGGCTTCTTAAATGCAACACAGATTAACCGCAGAGCTCTGCAATGTGCATCAAATTCCACCAAACTTGCCTGTACATGGAAAATCCTATCATAAACAATAATTTGCATATGTGGTCAGCCTATCACAATGTGATTCCAGTATTTAGTGCCCTTCTTTACATTTCCACAATAAAAATTTTATTGCCACACATCTGCTTTCACAAAATCTTGCAATATCCCCTAAGTATGTTGACCAGTGTAGAAAATTTAGCAGCCAGATTACTGAAATGACTCAAAAAAGTAACTCAGCCATACAGAATATCATTGAGAGGGCATAAAAATGCCCGTTGAAGTATTAGCGAAGTAAAGAAGAGCCTAAAACTGTCATTGATGGGTGATGGGTTTTGCAATGGATGACAAAATAACCAAATGTAGTGTTTCAGACACTTGCTTTGGAGACAGAGAAACCCTACCATTGTTCTATTTCTTTAATGAACAAATAAATTTAATGGCAGTGGCCTGGAAAAAGCTGTCACCGATATTAGATTGCAATACTTCACAACAGCACTTGTAAGATGATCCAGAATTATAGAAAAAAAGGTTTTATTTACTGGCAAATGTAAATTTGTTTTATATTGTGATGAATAATTCGGTCGTACGCGGTTTAAAGAATCGAAAGAGACTTTATTCTGGTGAAATTACATTTAACATGG
>JAQFYZ010004098.1:0-11851 GCA_034695085.1 Cylindroiulus punctatus | reverse complement strand
TGCAACCACCATTGGTGTAGTCTTAATTCAGTTTGGTAGAACTCACTCAGCATGGAAGCAAATGAAATATCTGTTTGTCATTACCTTTACGTGCATCAGGGCCACGAATGGATGACTGCATTGTCCTATGAGCCGTTCTCCAGCATGCATCACACAGCACAAGCAGCAACATGTTTTCATCCTGCAAGCAACAAGCACCAAAATTAAGTCCATGGGATGAGGGCGCCATGGTCGCTGTTTCAATGGCCTTCGGGGTTAGCCTGTCATAAGTTAAACATTTGAAAGCTGACAGTCATTCATTAGCTCAAATTGAAATTTTAATTATAACCCGGGATTTGGTAATCCACTGCGCACCCAGCTTAGGTGCACCTAGTAACAGCTATAAATGGAACAGAAATTACAGAAATTTCGTCTCTGTGCAAGATAAATTACAAGTAAAAAGTGAAAACGAAGTTGGATTTTCAGGTCCTAGTTTATCTCAATGCTTTTGCCAGCAAAATCATTTTCTATTTTGGGCAATAGGTGAATCAGTAAATGGTAGCACACATGCATGGAAAGCTATCAATCTGAGACATTGCTAATAACAGGAGTCTTGGAATTATCAAATTTTCAGTTCTTGACCTGTCAGCTACGGAAGATTTCAACCTTACACCGCTTACATGTACGAGCGTATGCGTTACATCAATCAACCAATTTTTTTCAGTAATTCCAGTTGCGAAGTCAAAAACAAATGCAGAAATTAGGTCATTTTAATTGGGGAACTTTTTAAAATTACTGTACGTTGTTAGTACTTTTCCGTTTCTATGACGGTCATTTTGAAATTTTGGTAAAAACGACCAGTAAGGTCTTTGGCATGCAATCTTGTAAAACTTATTTACAAAAGCATGATTTTTAAAAAAAACCTTTCTTTTACCTTTTCCAGCACATAAAATCTTGGAAATTTCAATGTTATTCCAAGAACTGGACGTTACCCAAAATAATTATTGGAAAAATTCCCTGCAATGAAGTGCTTGATCTTTGCGCTCATCTTGACTATCACAATTAATTTGCTTCGTCATTTTCAAGAACCTCTTGGAAACTGCCACACGTGTATTAAATTTAGCCAACTCGAGCCAATGTTTCAGTCGGCATTTCAAGAGATGGTAGAAGACAAAGGTCAAGGAAGGAGTGGAAATTTGTGCCATTTTTTCCATAGTCCATGCATTTATATGCAGATAATTTATCTTCAATTTCGGAGTTTAAACGAAAAATAGTTGCTGCTAACAGCTGAAGTGAAGATGTATACAAATTGAACAACAAATATTACAGAATGGGAAAAATAATCGATTTTAAGTCAATGTGTAATGATTTCCCAATGTTAAACACTGGAAAATCATTAAGCCGGACACAAGACTTTCGACACATTCTTCATTAAAGATAATTTTTGATAGATTGTTTCCCAGCTACAAACGCCCTCAATTATTGTATATTGACACCACGCAGTGATTTAATATCTGCAGTTCAGCTTTACTTTCAAACTGATTTATTACATCAATTCGACTAATATCAACCAAGCATCAGAATCAAGGCTGAGCCGGGCTTATTTTCTGAATATAAAAAGAAATATTATTACTGCATCCGACTGGGCAACGAGAGTTATTTCGAGCTAAAGGAAGGCCAAATTTATTATTTACTAATAACAATTACACCCAGATGTTACAGGAACAGGGGCAATTGATTCCTAATACGATTAAAAATCTTGCTTTGCATAAGCATCTACACGTAAAAACACTTAAAACAGCTTAAATATTGGCGTCAAGACCTTCTTTCATGACGTCAAACAGGGATGGAAAAAGTGCACCCTAGCTACAAAATCTTGATAAATTAGTGCATCAATATTTGCATGAAATCATTCAACGCATTCATTTTCACCCTATTTCTCCTTACATGTCAGGGATAACCACCAGAATTCCTTCAGTAATAAATCAATAATAAATTAAGAATAATCAAAGCTATGCAATCAAGTGTTCTTGTACATTGGAAGAATATTCACAAAAAAAAAAAAAAATAATAAAAAAAATAAACGGAACAGAAACACTTTTCATGTTAAGCTTTCTATTGATATTGAAGAAGTCCAAAAGTCAGGGCTACAAACGTGAGCTCAAGACATGGTGTGATCGTCACAGGACACAGGTTTGCACCAAAGTGGTTGCAAGTGTTGCACCATTTTCAGATTTAGATTCCTGCGCAGTGTCACATTATACTGAATTGATCAAGTCTGCACACCGCGTTTCTAAATTAAAACTTAATTATGATTGATCTTTAATTCGCCATATTTTATATGATAGGGTCATTACTCATTAAGACAATGGCCATTTATCATTGAGCCACCAAGGCACAAAGCATCTTTAGTAAGGTGGCGCCACAGATTAAAAATCATCTCTTATGGGACAGGCACAACTTATACTTCAAATATGAACACATCTTAAAAGGTTTAAGATTAGGTCCGTCAGACTTTAAAACGGGGTACTGCTAAGCCAGGATGGCACATAATATATAGAATATGTTTCTATGCATTGCCAGTCAAATGCTTCAAATGTTCAAAAACTGCTTCAAATGTTTACATGCAATTCATTTTTAAATTAGCCCGAAATTTAAAAATCAGAATCAACAGTTTTCTGTTTAGTTTCAAATAAAAAAAAGTCAAGCTCATTGAAGTGACACCTACCATGACAAGATGGTTTAAGTTTTGTTTATCAAATGTAAAAATTTCATTGGTGAACTACGCAATGCCCACAAATTTTCCACCAACCTTTGGATTGTCATTCTTGGAGTTATAGGAATGCCCTGTCAGCAGCAGCACTCTGCCAAATTGTTTTTTGCAGAGGCCCAACATAGGTTTGAGATAAATTCTGCAAATACATGTGCCACAACTTCTCAAACTTCCAACTAAGAAAAATTAGGGGTTTGATAACGTCTGATCTAGGAAATATTATAAATTTTGCAAAAAAAGGAATTGCTGAGAATATAGATCACCCCATTTGCTGCCCAAAACACATGTGTACTAAAGACGGCATACTGTACATGAAGCAATAGTGGAAACTTCCTATATGCGAGAATAAACAGAATTACAACTCAATGCAACAAACCAACAACCACCTCTGTTAAATGCTTGCACATGTTACATGGTTTGCATGACAAATTGTCGATTATTACAAGACAACCTGTCGTGTGCTTGTGGGGAATTTATAATATAAAGGGTTTTGGAGAAACTTCTCAAACTGATTTTTACGACCTACCCGGTATGAACATCCCAGGCACTCAAGCAAGCAGTTTAAATCTAATTCTGCTTCCTGTCACTCAGTAAATGATTGCCCAAGAAAACCCCAATAATTCATTAATTCGACCTTTGCAATGACTTCAGAAAAAAATCCCCTGTTACCAATTCGATTTAATTGATATTGCACGTATGCAAGGCACCTCCCCTTACTCTCAAAAAATAATTTGACAATTTTACCATGCATCCAAGCCAATCACGTTTGGTCTTGCCAGTCCACCACCGAGGAGCCAACCAATGGCGAGGGTCGAACCCAGGCCAGATCGTGGTTAGCAACTCTTGAGGACCCTGTATAAAGTGGAAGGCATTGGTAGTTTTACCTCCAGACTGTCACTTGATCGCTACTCGAATTGGTTGGAAGACAAGATCCTCAGAACAATTCAACTCTTCTTTCCATTTGCAGACTGATTGCTTGAAGAGACAGATCGACACCATGGTTCAAATTGAAACGACCCAAATTATCATAATTGGAGCTGGATTAAGCGGTAGGAATGACCTTTCTATTCATTTGTTATTTTGTTGACATCACATCACATTGAAGTTTCAAGGCGTCACATGACTCCCCATCAAAGTGCAAGTGAGGTGCATCCTCAATGGCCCTGCAAACAGGGAGCAAGTTTTCAACTGGTTTCCAGAACAAAGCACTGATTAAAACTCTTGCAAACTCCCTTTCTAATTCGAACAAATCTAAAGCACAAGCCTTCCACATTTCCTTAACTTGTAAAAGAAAACAAAAGTGCGCAAAGTATGCTTCAGAGGTCATGTACATCTCCTCTACAAGCAATGGTTTGATGAGCTGTGCCCTCTGCGAAGACAATAAGCCCATCCCTGTCATCAATACACAGAAGCAGGCAGAATAGTAAACATTTTCATTTATCCTTAAGGTTTATCAGCTGCTAAACTGTTGACTGATAAAGGGATAGATGTCCGGGTTTTGGAGGCTCGAGAGCGCGTTGGTGGACGGACTCATACCGTAAAGGTCAGTACTACTAATCATTAACATAACATTTTTGAGGAATTTATTGTGAATGCCAAATGCTCTTTCTCCACAGCAAGAGGAATTTGGCTGGGTGGACCTCGGTGGTTCATACGTAGGTGCGACCCAAAACTACATTTTGAGGCTGGCTCGGGAACTGGGCATGAAGACTTACTCAGTTTACGATGATAAGAAATCGATTCATATCAGCCATGTAAGAGCAATTATTCCTCATTTCTAATGCAATCCAAAAGTCCTGCCATACTAACACGCACGTTACCCCTTGTGCAGAATAAAAGAGATGTCTTCGAAACCCAGTGGCCCAAATTCAGCTGGCGCAATGCTTTGGCTTCCCAGGAGGTCAATCACGTGATGGACATGATGGACACAATGAAACTTGAGGTAAGTTCTGTACGGTTCAGCAAGAATCATTATTGAAGTTAAACAGGCCACATCTTAGCAACATTACGAATAAAAATGTTGAGATGCTCCGATTCCTATTTCACAGATCCCGCTAGACAAGCCGTGGGATGCACCAAAAGCCAACGAATGGGACAACATGACCCTTCAGGAATTTTATGACACCCACTGTCAAACCAGGTTAGTGCAACGACTATGTTGGCGAATTTCACAGCCTAGACATAAATATGAATTTAACGAGCAATTTAAATTTCAACAACAGCGAGGCCCATGAGTTTCTACAAGCGAACTGTCAGTCGAATGTGTCCAGTGATCCTTCGCAAATTTCCCTGCTGTGGTACCTGTTGTACCTCCACAGCACAGGGGGCAACACCAAAATCTGGAACGTCACCAACGGTGGACAGGAGAAAAAATTCGAGGGTGGCACCATGCAAATGTCAGAAAAGATGGCCAATAAACTGGGAGGTGAGTGGTAAAAACCTGACTGTATTTCACAAAACAGTACAGGTAGTAGAAAAACCATCGTTGACTCTCGCACCTAAGGAAAGTTTGAAAGAATACGCTAATTATTTGCAGGAAAAGTTCGGTTGAACCAGCCAGTTTACAGCATCCAACAGAAGGAGGGTAAAGTGCGGGTGCAAACGTTGGGCGGTGCAATATACGAGGTAGGTTTAGGTTCATGAAATCATGCCGCAACTTGTGGGGGCTAGCTCACGGCACTGATAATGCCTATTAAGGAGTCGTTCAAGCATCAAATAAGCAATAGGCCTATGAAAACTTTTTCTAAAACTGCTAACATGCATTTTTCAAACAATATCGTTAAGAACTGAAGTTGGGTCCTTGTTGATTATGCAATGCTTGAACGGCTCCTCTCACCAAAAATTAACGTCTCGTTAACTAGTCGTAAGCACCCGAAACTGATCGGCAGGCTCGCGTCTGCTCATAAACGGTGCTCCTAACATTAAAATCGCGGTCAATTTATGGCAACTTATGATTTCATTGGGCCGTGAATTTCTCGGATGTTGTAATCCACTTGCTGCCTTTGTTTTCCAAGCTAGGCTGTTATGCGAGGTTGAAATTTTCTGCGAAGACCATTAACAATGCTTTTCTCTTGTATTTATTCCTGTATACATTTGAAATATGTTAATATGTTTTAAATCTGCCATTTATTCATAAGAAATATTGCAAAAACAATTCTTTTCAGGGTCAGGTAACCTACTTGACCCAAGTACCCAATTGATCCAATTTGGGCCAATTATAGTCATCATAAAGTGCAGGTACAGTAAAATCCTATCAAAATGAAAACTTCTATTTGCCAATTGAAACTGTATTTTAAGTTTTCTTTTGCGCCCGGGTGCCGCTAGTTTTGGAATCAAAGCCATTCTGATCAAACGTTTTGCACATAATAGTAGCATTTTTTGTGCAGATCCATTCTCTTAATTCGTGTTGTGCTTAAAGAGACATCTATATATAATATTAGTACAGTAAATACAGTAATACGTGATGGAGACTACCAAATTTAAAAATAAGTAATCTTTAGTGCGGAAATTGCATGCATCTTGAATTTCACACAAAAAAAATTGAAATAACAGTAAATTTCTATCACCTAATTCCAGATTTGCGAATGCTCTATCTAATTTCAAATTTCACCCTCTCGACGACCTTTAGGGAAAATTCGTCATTCTAGCCATCCCACTCCCACTGTTGCAAAAAATCCATTATGACCCACCTTTGCCCCCAATGAAAACTCAGCTGATTCAAAGGGTGACGATGGGTAGCACCATCAAGTGCGAGATTTACTACAAGAAGCCCTTCTGGAGAGACTTGGGTAAGACAATTTCTTTGAGAATGTAAGGTTCTTTGAAAAACCAAACCATAAAAGTTCTAATAGCCCGCTATACACCTTACAGGATACAGTGGTTTTGTCACTTGCGGAGATGGACTACAGGTGGTGTGCAACTGCATTGACGACTGCAAACCAGGCAGCAAATATGGACAACTGACTTGGTAGGAATTAACTTCTAATGCTTTTTACGTATCTCGATTAAACACATCATTAATTCACCATTTTCTTCCCAGTTTCGTTGTGTCTGACAAGGCATTAGAAATGCAGGCACTGAGCCCCGAGGAGCGGTGCAAGCACATTGCAAAATGTTTAGCAAAAGCCTTCAACACGGAAGATGCTTTACAGGTGAGAAAACGTTTACTTAGTTCGAGGATAGCTAATGCATTATGAAAGTAACTACATACATGTGTTCATGTCTCGTTTTAGCCGGTGCATTACATCGATAAAAACTGGACTTGTGACCAGTACACCGGTGGATGTTACACGTGCAGTTACCCACCTGGAGTTTTATCGAAATATGGAAGGTTAGTTATATTTTACTGAGGTGAATACCTCGATCCTGGCCTGACGTTGTGATTTCAACGTACTTTTTTTCACGAAGATGTTTGAGAGAACCCTTTGGGGCCATATTTTTTGCTGGAACGGAAACTGCGACTGAATGGGCCGGCTACATGAACGGCGCTGTGCAAGCTGGCGAGAGGGCTGCCCGCGAGGTAAGACCAGTTGCATTTCAGTGATCATGTATAAAATGATACTAGTAGCCTAATCTCTTATTTTGCATTTCAGGCAATGCATGGCATGGGATTGATCTCCAAGAATGACATCTTTGTCAAGGAACCTGAACAAGTAAGTGAAAACCACAGACCATTAATTCACTGTTAAGCATTCATCATTTGCCATAATTTTAAATTGAACGAAAATTTCTTCCTCTAGGCTCTTAACTCTGTCAACCGTGTTTACACTCCTGGACCCACCATCCCCTTTATGGGAGAACAACCGCAGCAACTTTTTTCTAAGCTCTGAGGTAAGGTTTATTCTCGATTAAACCATCTAATTCAATTAAAATAAAAACATCAAGATTTATTATCTCAGAGTACATCCCACTCCATGATAAATTTATTTCTGACTTCAGATCACGCCTGGAAAGCATCTCAAAGTTTTGGGAGCAGATGCCCAATGAGGCTTGCCATGCCTCGCGGGTGCTGTGTGGAACTGGGGATTCATTTTTTATCATCCATCAGAAGCTTTGATCCTCATAAAAGGGAGGCCAGTCCACTTTCCACATGGGAGAATCTCTCCTAAACAGAACATCGTCTCGACTGTATAGTCGATTGCCACGCATTGCTAACTATAATATTGATGTCAAATGGAATGTATTAGTATTATCGGATAGTTTCGAGCGTGCGGTTTGTTACGGGGATGGGGGGAAATTATTATATTGACGCATCTTTCATCATCTATAAGTTCACACTTTGCTTTTTCATGAATAGTAACAGTAAATTCAGTGCTCGCACATATATAACATTATCTTGTTGATGCAGCACTGCATCCGTACTTGTTGGCAGGGCTGGTCAAATTACATTTATTTGCTTATGATTGCCTACCATTTCATGACCTGTATTCATCAGTCTCAATGTATTTTGACCTTATTTGAAGTACCAATAAAAGTTTGACATAAACTAAATTTGAGCTTCTAATTTGATAACCATCCCACTCATCCAGGACAAATTTATCATTTTTTACAAATTGATAAATTTGTCTAGCTGGCAATTAAGTTTGGCGATAACCATAATACTAACTACATATACTATAATTAGAAGTTGGCATAATGGCCTACTGACATCATTTATAAAAGAATGAATGCCGTACCATTTAGACCAACACCACTTGTACTAGGTGGCAATAGAATAATTCAGCTTACCGAATTGCAAGTAACAGAAATATCGACACGACATACTCGTCCAGCTAACATAAAAACCTCTCAGGCAGGTTTCATAAGTCCGAAAGTGCACTTTTCAGACCACTAGTGCACTGCATGGACGAGGTATTAGGTACACATAGGCCTTCAGCTAATCGGTATATTGCACGATATGCGAATATAATGCTGAGAACTGGAAAATACAGTGAAGATATACTTACATTCACCTGCAGCTATAAGAATCATTCCAGGCCCGAGTTCTTGTTACTGCCTGGCTCCTAACATGCAGTATAACTTCTGCCAATACTGCAACAGCTATAGAAGGATTAGAAGCTTCTAGTGAATTCACACGGTCCGAATCGTAGAACATGATCATCGATCCCGAATAGCCACTTTTCTTAACTTTTCTTACAGCATCACAACACGTGCATAGATACACTGAAATAAACACAGATTTGAATCAGTGCCTGTAACATTGATCCTTGATCACAAAAAAATCCTCATGACATTGATCCTTTAAATAAAAATACACAGTATATACAAGATATAAATTTAAATCTATCCATGCACGAACCATCAAACCATGTACGACCATATACATGTATCGCCTATCAACTAATTGCATACACTGTAGCTACAGTTTATCAGCTACATGTACATGTACACTGTAGCTAGTTTATAACTTCACGATTCACCATCAACGTAAGTATTGAAAGCTATCCAGGTACATGTTCTGCACGTACATGTATACAGCAGTTCTAGATTTATGCGATGGACCTTTGATTTTGGTCATAACAACTGGATGCATGACAGCATATGGAGCTAAAAACGACCCCTCATATGTTGCTAACCAACAAAGATACGTATATTCTTTATAGTGACACATACCTAGCTGTACAGTCTGTACCTGTTCTTCAATTGATAAAACACTTTGAGATTTCATTGTAAACGGGAAGGAAATGGATTTAGAACACCACACGTAGTACTATAGTCCTACGTCGTACCATAGCAACAGTAAAGTGCAGGACGCCGCTGCATAGTTACAAGACCCACCCTGGACAGCGAGGCTAAATTTGTTATTACAGGGTGATCCAAAGTCGTCGGTGCATCGAATACACAAAATCAATTTTACTGGACGAAGAAGACGGCTGACCAATGCTATGTATATGCCGTTGCACCATTCAATATCATATACCAGTGGTAGTTTCAACTATCAATGCGCTTTATGTTTTTCGTCGTTACGTGTATTTTAGTGAGTTGACTTTGGGGCACCCCGCATGTTGATACAGCGAGGATAGCGTTGACAAGCAGACTTGTGTACACACGCAATACATGGATCCAGTGATTGTTGTTTTGATCAACGTTTTATAGATCAAGCATCGACTTCAATTTCCGTTGAAGACTGAGGACGATATAAGTAAGTGATCGAGTGCTGTCGACTCGCTGGCATGTCATATATTTTTCAATGTGGACAGTGAAGCAGTGACCTGATATCGTCCTGTATCACAGTCAATTGACGAGCATTTTCAGAATGAATTGCCGCCATTTTCTTACAAATTTGACGTCATTTCATATTACCAATTTGACATCATATGTAATATAGACAGTATGACCCCAAAATGTGATGTCAAATGTGATAAACAGTGACGTCATGTAATCGATTTTTGCTACCTGGAAATTAAAATCAAATTTCATGCATGTTTCAGATTATTTCAGTGTCAGATATGGCCTGGACTAACAGCATATTTCTTTATCCTCAGCCATGCCCACTAATGTAGAGGTGAAAGCAATCGTTCGGAACATCGGAAAGCTCAAAGAAGTGGCCCAGCGGTTGAGTGGAAAAGCACCCGAAGTTATCGTGCAAAAGGACACTTTCTACAACATTCCCGTGGGGAGATTAAAGCTAAGGAAGCTAGTGGTATGTGTCAGATATTTATCATATCCGTCAAGTATGGCGATCGAACATGTTTCAAATACTAGCTCGTATGTTGCTCTTTTGTTGTCGTTCCAGAATCAGCCCTCCCAGCTTATTTATTACCAGCGAGAGGACACCGAGGGCCCAAAGCAGTCGAATTATCACATAGCACCAGTGCACGAGCCTGGAGAATTAAACGTAGGTTCCACCGAAGGTATTTTACCTGGCAGAACGCACGCATTCGAGCAATAATTGCCTCAATATGACACAAGAGGGAGTAATTATGGAATCAGAAGGAAGTAAATTCCCATTTGTTCATCGTGGCATATGAGCATGCTGTCACATTAGCTGCTTCAATGATTCAGTCAATCCATCTAATTTATTAAATTCCCTTTAGTATAACTACGACATCTACAAAGATGGTATTTACGATGATAACAGTGGTTGGTGCTGCTGTAGCTGACTACAGTACATCTAACAATTTTTCACTCGTGTTAGGAGGTGCTGCGATTGGCATTGGGAATAAAAGGAATGGTCAGCAAGACTCGCCTGCTGTACCTCGTTGGCCAAACCAGGATTCATGTGGATGAAGTGGAAGGTCTGGGACATTTCATGGAATTAGAAGTTGTCATGCAGGACAATCAAACCAGCGAAGAAGGGCAACAAATAGCCAATGAACTGCTGGACAAACTTGGCATTCCATCTAACGATTTGCTTAGTGGTGCATATGTCGATTTAATTATGAAAGAATAAAATTATCCTCGACAATCCACTATTCGTTTTGTACTAAACAATGATTTTCAGCAATTTCAATGTAAATATGATTGCATTTTCAATAAAGGTTTTTCTATAAAGTGCTACGAACTGAATCTTTTAGTACTTCTTTTTTTACATTTCATTCAGTAGTTATATAGAACCACTACATATATGTTTGCTTTGTCAGGAAATTATAATTTGGTGAAGGGTTGAACCAATGCAGTGAGAGAACCTAAGAATTTTGAGCCCATTTCAGAAATTATGATTTCCTCAATCTTTCTAAATGTTGTAAAAGTTTAGTACCGACGCTATACTATGTTATGTCAAGCATCAAATCTGAAATAAATAAAGGAGATAATTACAAATACACCTGTTGGGTGTACCAGGGATGTTCATTGGCTAGCCAGCTCATCAAAAAGTCCGCAGCTAGCAGCGCCACAGCATATGCTGCGGGAGGCTGGGGAACTAAAAAGTATAGCTAAAATGGCGGGACTTTTGAACGAGAATAATCACCAGGATTCGATTTAGCAAATCGACGTTAATTTCAGCAAATAACAGATAAATTTTAAGGCCCATTATAAGGTCGTTGTGACTTTGGGGGTAAATTGGGGACACTCTGCATAAAAGTTTCACCTATGCGTATTTCCATACGTTCGTTTTAATAAATGCATAAAAACTCTCAATTTTTTCCTACCTTGTAGAAT
>JAQFYZ010004097.1:0-11855 GCA_034695085.1 Cylindroiulus punctatus | reverse complement strand
CAACTGCCGATTGCCTGCAGTGGTGCCAAATTCAAAATCTATAAGGATTTTTTTTTCTGTTGTAATGAGCCTTAAACGAACGACATGTAGGGTGTTATGATAAAGCAACATATGCTTATTTACCGTAAGATCAGCATATCAAAAAATCCGAAAAAGTTGTCCAATTTTTTTTTTTGGACGCGTCCGGTGGTTGTACTAGGTGGGAATTTCTACAATCGAATTCTTATGTTATGCATTGAGTGAGCTTGTCACAATCAAAGTGGGACTTGAATACCGTCACCAATTTATGTTGCAGTTGCAGTAATATTACATAATACTACCAAAAATATGTTCTAAAATTTGTTACATTAATAGACATGGATATTGAAATGTTCATGGCGTTCATCCGTAAGACAATCGAGCATACAGACAATTTTAAGTTGCATTATGACCAGTTTTGGGTAATTGAACTGGGAGCCAGCAATGGGATAGTTTGATCAGGCTGAGTTTGATTCAATGGCACAATTCCCAGTTTTGTGTAAAACAACTCATGTGATTTCATGATTGCATTGTAACTGCACTTTGATAGCAGAAAATGCCATTTTCTACAGTAGGCCTAAATAAGATGGGTAGTTTCTGCCATAAGTGCTTGTAAAACACATTCCAGGACGGTGCATTTTTTTAATCATAATGGCATAATAATGGTATTTTTTTTTAAAATCATTTTCTGCTAGGATGGGTTTGCGCATCAACTGGCAAATGCTATAGTGCCTGAAGCTGACATTTGTTAGTTTGTTGTGTGGCTTGCCTTATGGTATGAGATGGATGCAGATGAAATAAATAACCAGGAAATATATTTCCCTAATGTAAAGTACATCCCTGCAAAATTGGCATTGTGTGTTCATTGAGTTAAGTTGTTTCAGTTCTATCATAGCAGGGTTGCTGGTGAGTAGATAGGGAATGGGAGAGGTTATTTATTTATCAATTTGTCCAGTTTACTTGTCAGTTAGGCCCACATGTACACATGTGTTTTGACCCTTGGTAAAATTATGTAACCATAAAGAAAACAGTAGAATGTGAGCCTGAAAGAGAAGAGTACAAGTTGCAATTCTATGTTTTCTATGTACAAATATAATTTGTTCAAGTAGATCACATGTATCTTGATACAATGTATGAAGCAACCATAAGACACATGTACAGTGCACATGCACAGTTCATGCAATCGGTCTATAAAATCATCCGGCTATTGTTATAAAACAGGGTTGCCCCAGAAATTCAATTTGCAACTTCCCTGATTTTTCGAGGTTTTAAAACAATGTTCATAACCATTAAAAATGCAAAAAAACATGACATTTGTCAGCGTAAAAATAGTAATGCAAATATCTAAAGGAACCAGCAATGGAGCACATACTTGAATAATAAATCTTCAAATATATTTATTAGAAACACGATTCGAAATGAACATACAATTTATTTTCAGTGAACAGTTAGCACATGCAAAAATACATAATAGGTGTCAACACAGAGATGTGTAATCATGATCAGAACGTGACTTTAGTTTTGTAAACAAATTTCCATCTATCCCCATATTGCATTGGATGCCTTGTTCCTTGGTGGCTTCGTATGGGCCGATAAGAGACCTTGTTAAATTAAGAATGTTAGACACGGAATCCTTCAACTTTTCTAGATCCTTTATATCATCCAAGAGTTCGGCATTGGCAAGGATTTTTCGGCTACATTCTTGCAGATCCGCAAGAATTTCTGTTCTGCACACCTTTTGAACCAGAATGTCTGATTCAGGTTTCACCGGGGATGTGACGTGTTCCACAATCGTCAGTGCCTTTTCACCAGCATTCCAATCCAGAAGATCATCCTGCCAACACTCGCCTTGCAACTGCTTCGAAAGCAGATGAACGTGTCTGCATATTTTCCAACATATGACACTGTTGATGCAGGAACATTTAAAAGAATGCAGACAGACATCACATGATATGCAAAATGTGTCGCAATGGTACAAACATCCACAATCCTCTTGTTCAAGCGCGTATTTTTGGCAACCATCTACCACGCTCCACTGATGTTCCTCCAAACAGGACACTGAGTTTTTACTGAGTAAAAGACTTGCTTGATGTTCGTTGGCACTGAGGTCCACAAATGCGGTCTGTTCCACCTCCCTTATATCAATGCCTTCAAAACTGTGCTTCCGGAAAAAAAGTAATAGGAGACACAACGCCTGACTGAAGTTGTCCCCGTGATCATGGCAGATGTGCTCGAGAAGGTAGTGAATGGGTTCCATAAGGTTTGCAGCCTTATTTATTAAATCTTGTCTGTGGTACTTGGCACATTTAATCTTGTTCTCCACATAGATGCAGCGGAGAAACTCCACGAGCTCTGCATTTTGTCCACTTGCCGGCATAGCTGTCTCCACAGTGTGGATCAGTTCGTCAAACTTGTGCTCATTTTCGCTCTCCGGCAAACTTAACAACAGCTTGTACGTGCAAGCTAGTTTGGTTTTGTCAGCCTGGCTCTTGGTGAGCAGCGACTGCGAGACCTTGTCGAGGTGCCAAGAGTTGACCAAGTAAATACCGCACTTACCCATGGCACGTTCCCACGCTTTGTAGATGCAAACTTGATGGTCCCCGAGAAGGATGTTAGGGACAATTACCCCTGTTCTGTTCCTGATTTGTGTGAAAATAACGGTAAGCGAATCTTCATTCATTTCTGCAAACATGCACAGGCCACACAGGGTCCAACCCTGACACTGATTGAGAACAAAAATAGCAAGGATCACATACTCCTGGGCAGCACTTAGCGTCCCGTAAACTGCATCGATGCAAACAACGCCATTGTTTCCATACGTTTGGAGAAACAGGCTCTGCAAAGAATTCATGATAATAAAATTGGTTCTACCTAATTCCGAAACCGCTTTATCGGTTTGCAAAGCTATGTGCTCGTAGAACAACACGGGATTTTCGGCATCATTTGACAGCAACTTTCCCAAGAACTTTTCCATTTCCGATGGCACTTCCATGTTCCGTAAAGCAGCAGACTCCTTCACAGCCTTCACTTTGCTAAGAAGTTCGTTAAAGTTCTCCACAGAAGCTTTTCTTGCGATGTTCCGTATTGACTCCAGCATTTCATCAGCCGGTCTGTCCTGCCCTAAGATGATGCTTAGCGCGACCTGATCTTCCTCTGACAATTTAAACAGCTTGAAGACCTCTTGGTTTTGCACTAGCATTGATGTCAACTTAGGGATTATGGACACAATGTCAGTAGAATCTGGCACATTTGCAGCAATCATATTTCTAAATTCTGTTGGGCAAATTATTTTTATAACCTGCAAATTTGACACTGGAGTTGGAGTAGGGAAATCGTCTTCAGTAAAGAGTGATGCTTGGGCTTCCGTAGTATCATGTCCAACATGCGTTAAACAATATGTGCAAGTCACGCTGTCATTCGGGTGCCGGTGCGCGGTTATTGTGGATGGACAAGATGCGCCGATTTTACAGGAGCCCTGCGACTTCAACTTCCGCAGGCCCTTACCTTCCGGTATGTAAGATCCAGTCCTGTGGCAATTAAACCTATAGACCTCGGTGTTGTCAAGCAGCCGTTGCACACCACATGCCTTGACATATTTAACAAAAAAACCCATCTCTTCCTTCTCCTTCCATTCAAAGAAATCTGCAAAAAAAATGATGCAGTCAATAGGGGTTTTGTTTTAATTCTAAAAACGATCAAAATCGGTTTACTTCACAATATTTAGATTACAAAAACACATTCACATCATGCAACGTCCAAGATAAAATGTGTAAATTTTAGTCGCTTTTGTCACGTGCTCAAAAACTGTCTGTGAAGTCAACATCTTTGTAACAACTACATGTTTCAGCTAATTCTCGATAATTCTCAATGACCACTTCACTCAATATGAAGCCTGGTAACCTTTGTTGCTCTGAAAGGCAATATCACAAGCTGGAACTTCGTTAAATGGTACGGGCTGACGGAGGATACAGTCGAACCTGGAGTGGTAAACCTCTATGACTCGGACACATATCTCAGTCCGAGCGTTTTTCACCAAAATAACCACCATATGTGGGACAATTTAGACCTTGTTGATTGGGATAATTTTGTCGTCACATCTACCTCGATAATTGGGACTGATGATCTAAGTTACTTCAATAAATGGGAAGGATGTGTTATCACAAGCAGTTTTTATTGCGCTTTTATTATTCAAAAAAAACCTCTGTAAGCAGGGTTCTGTACCTTGCTATATGGTTACAAAGTTGCTCCAGAAATTCAATTTTCAACGTCCTGGAGTAATTCAGGTTAAAAAAAATTCTCTGACATTAAAAATGTAAAAATATGGCATATGCCCTTGTAAAAAAATGATATATTTATTGTCCATTGTTTATAAACATGATGCGAACAGAAATTTTACGAAGTAGCCAGCAATAGAGCAAAGATTTTAATAAAAAAACCTTCAAATTTAGATGAGTAGCTTGAGATAATAAAAATGAAAAAATTAACATTTTGTCAGGTACTTGTCTATACAATCAGCAGAAAAAAAGCAAGGTTTCCAAATTCTTATAAGAGAATGTAAGGTATTTTTGAGAATTGCCTGTCCTTTGACAGATTATGTCAATGGTGAAAATTAGGAATTCCCTGAATGAAGCACTAGGACTTGATGGCATCCAATTCATACTATAGTAGAAATACGAACTGATGGAACTGAAGGCTAGCCAATCAGAGAGGTGTCGCTTATCGATTAGGGATTCCTGGTTTTTAGTTGTTGAAAGGAAAATGGCTGACGCCTCGACCTGAAGCTCCTCCAATGTATTTTTTTTTTTGAGCTCCTTCCTCTCACCAGTGGCGCTGTATGCAAAATACTGGACTAAGTCAATCGCAAACTGGCGATTGGATTCTATTGGTCGGCGCTTTTAGCCCAGTTCCATCTATTCGTAGTTCTACTAAAGGCTTTCGAAGTGTGCCATTTCTTGACTTCTGTGTCAAGAGGTTTGTTAAAGTTTCCTAACAGTATTAAAATAAATCAATCTTTCCTGAGTTTCCCAGGCCTCTCCAAATTCCCTGTATGCAAAATACTGGACTAAGTCAATCGCAAACTGGCGATTGGATTCTATTGGTCGGCGCTTTTAGCCCAGTTCCATCTATTCGTAGTTCTACTAAAGGCTTTCGAAGTGTGCCATTTCTTGACTTCTGTGTCAAGAGGTTTGTTAAAGTTTCCTAACAGTATTAAAATAAATCAATCTTTCCTGAGTTTCCCAGGCCTCTCCAAATTCCCTGACTTTTCCAGGTTTTCTATGTCCAGGGAGAACCCTGGGTGAATTGGGAACTTGGGTTTTGTATAATACCTCAATAAATGGGAGCTCTGCAAGGGTCCGATAAGATCCCAATTACCAGGATAACACAAAAAATCACTGATATCTTGTGGTGTCAGTGATTTTTTGTGTTACCAGTGCGCGCAAAGCTTGGTAAGGCTCCCGTCTGGCAGGCAGATGATCCTGAGTTCGAATCCCAGCCAAGCCTAGTTTTTTTTTCGCAAAAACAACAACAATTTTAATGGCATATAGGTTGTCTTGCATGTCCCATAGTTTTGACGCTGTAGCTTGTTTGGTAAAGCTCCTGTCTGGCAAGCAGGAAATCCCGAGTTCGAATCTCAGTTGTGCCTACATTTTTTCCTAATTGATTTTAATTATTAATTAACTTTAAAGACATTTTTTCTTCTTTGCTACGTGGCGCCAGCTGGCGGACAAATGTTGAAAGTAGATAGCTTGTACAGTCAAAACGTTCGATTATTTAGTAGTTTTTATAATTATTTCACATCCATCTCCAAATGAGTAGCACACGTCATGTCCATGTTGATTCAACAATTTGCGAATTTTTTGTTTTACATTTAGACGGACATTTTCAAAAGTAGAAGCCATAGACGAAGTTTTGTGACAAATTGGATGATTGTGGTATTAACCCATGGCTGTGACGCAGCTGAAGCCCCATGATCAGCTTTACAAACAACTTCACATTTTTGTTATTTGTCATTATGAACATGCCATAATTCCATTCACATATTCCATAACAAGTGTAATGAGCGTATCGCACTCCCACTTCAGTTCTGACATAACTCACACATTATCAATTTTCAGGACAAGCAAGTTTGTAAATCGTATTATCATAGAGCACCTTTGAAGTGACCAACCTGTCAACACTGAGAAAGGTATGGGGTTTAAAATGTCTTATTTTCCTGCAAGATGGAGATAATTTAGCTTGAAGCAATACCGGCATATGACAATTTTTGATCTGTGTGACTACTGAAGCACGGGGGTGGGGAAAGGAAGGGTGAGATGACAGTTTGTGGCACTGGTTAGCAGATGTCATTAGAAGGATGGCAAGAAACACCATCTCCTTGTTGGTCGCAGCCAAATACATAAAAAACTCAGCACAACCAGACAGGAAAGACTAATAAAAGGGTAACAAAAACACATTTCAAATATTTTTCAGTTCATGATATCTAAATTTAAATTCCTGTTTGCACTCCAATAACATCACCTGGAAAAAACCGCAAACCTTAAAATTCATGTTAAATTGCTGAATTGAATTGGTAATATCAGACATGAAATGAGAAGTTGAAGTGAACAATAAATTTATATCTGCATATTTGAAGATGAATTGAAATATTTTACCTTTCATAGATGCGAAGGTCAGTTTCTGGCCCTGCAACTGTATATTGTGCATCGATTTTAAATGGCTTCGAAGTGGCCCATGATATGCAAAAGTGTCGTTGCAATTTCTCATTGGACAAAGAATTGCCTTGCGTGGGACCCTAATAGGGGCCATGTGATGAATGCTGTGTAGGTGCCGGTTCAAGCTATAACTGAAAAAACAAAAAAGATTCAACCACTATATCTCTTATGGAATTCGACCACCTAACCCCCAACTACCTAGGAGTCGTTCAAATATTATGTCCTCATCGAACTGGTGGTCATCCGAAAGCTGAAAATAAAGAGCAATTACACCCATTGCTACCTATATTCCCATTTGCAGCGAAATTAAGGATTTCTGACGACAATAAAGTATTTCGAAACATGTAAGCAATAAATAAAGGAGGACGCCTTAGCCAAAAACGTTATAACATCTATAGGTCTATCCCAAAACATGAAGATAGTTACACCTCATCTCCACAAATAATGTTGTGTGATATTCATGTAGATGTTATTCCTTTACCTATTGCAAACATGTTTCAAAATAATTTATTGTCAACAAAAACCCTCAATTGTGATTATTGTAAAGACATGTCATCGTTAGCGTTTTCAAAAAATATTGTTTTTTGGGAACGGATCAACCAATAAACTAGATCACAAATGGTGAATATTAGCTCACATTTACAGGGCGTGAATTGATTCCATTTGCCTACATTTTGTACTTGCATACCGACTATGAAAAAACTGATGTACCATGTACTACATGTTTGATCTTGAAGCAAACATTGCATTTAATTTAACAGTAAATTTTGTATTACATATTTTTCAGGATCCTGTTATTAGTGCAAGCAGCAGCTGAAAGTATCCCAAATATACAACATAAAGACAAAAGTCCTGCAACACCATGTTTGCTACTGACATTTGACTTTGGGAGTTTCATAGTTCCCATGTGAAAATTCCCTGCAGAACCCCGGAGATAAAAATGTTATTCCTGTAAAATGTCATGCAAAAGATCTGCAGAATTCTGCATAGAGTTGGTGCCTTTTTCTGCAGAAAATGTTTGCAGAATTATTTATGCAGCAACTTTTCTGCAGAAAGGAATGTTAATATGAAAAATCGAATATTGAAAAACTCAGGCCTACAGGAAACTGCAGCATTATTATTAGTCAATGTGAGACTAATTTGTTAGATGTCACGTCACACCCTAGCAAAGGTACATGTAAGTTCACAACATTTTTAACCGAATTTTGTACTAACTTTGGTAGGAATCGACCCTTAGGCACCTTACCACTTGGTACTTCACAACAAGAGATTGTTATTATGGAAACATCAAATTTTTTTGTGTTTAAAATAAAGTTTAATAATTGTACATACTTGTTTAGCATTGTTTTTTGCACCAACGAATATTTCCATGCTTAATGTGAAATTCCTTGTTGTTAAGTACCAGACGGCCCAGTGGTAGGATGCGATGCCGTTGTACCTAGGATCGACTCCCACCAAAGTTAGTTCAAAACCAAAGTACGTTTGCCAGGGTATGAGGCTTGAGTTTTTAAATATTTAGTTATTTATAATAACAATTCTTTCTGCTATAGGCCTATTATGCAGAACCAATCCAGCACAACATGTTTGCAGAAATATTTCTGTAGATAAAGATACCAAAACTATGCAGAATTCTGCACGACATTGAGCAGACCAGATGCAGAAAATATTCTACAGACTGTGCAGATTTCTGCAAAAACATTTTCATATGGGTTGTGAAGCATACAATAAATAATTCCACTATTTATATTGATGTTTAAGCAGAACATTCATTTTTCCAGATTTAAAACAAAATTTCCTGACCATTAAAAATGTGACATAGGCCAATGTGAAAAATGTTATATTTCTTGTTCTTCTTGTTCATTGTTTATAAACATGAGGTGAACACAAATTTAAATTAGAAACAAACATACAGCAAACATTTTAAAGAGTAAAAAAACTGCAAATTTAAATCGGTTTTCTTTTTCAAATTTGCAATTTCATTATTGATCTCCTTCACAGAATTTTTCGCTTCAACTGATACATTGAGTTAATAAAAATAAAATAATTTACAGAGCTATAAACTAATCTAACTTTTTCTTTGTAAGGTTACCTGTATTCTTCCTACAATCAACAGGGAAAAAAAGCAAAGTTTTCCGAATTCTTGTCAGAGAATTTATTTTTGAGATCTGGCTGTTGTTTTACAGATTATGTCAACATTGAAAATGAGAAATTCCCTGAATGAAGCCATTAGGACTTGGTGGCATCCAATTAATGCTGGCTGATGAAGCGAGTCATTTTTTGACTTCTGTGTCAAGCGATTTGTTAAATTTCCCAGACTATTTTTAAAATAAATATATCTTCCTTGACTTTTCCAACTTCCCTGACTTTTCCAGGTCTTCCTGGTCTGGGGGAACCCTGCCATGTCAAGTTGTCAACGCCTCAAATAATCTTGCCAGGCCATGCATGCAACTGGAAAACCGAGTGGCTGGTAAACCTAATCTATGAGCTGAATTTCTACAATTGGTTCAGGCACAGTTTCTTCTTTCCTTGGAAGGATTATAATCCCTATAGTCGGCTCAACGAGAGAAGAGAAATTCTGACAGCCAGTTAGAGGGATTCCGCTTATTGATAGGTTCGTCCAGGCTATTCAAAACCTATAATACCTAATAAAAGGAAAATGGCTGCCATAGCTATACTTGCCACGGTGAGTATGCATGAGCTTTGCTCCGTTGAAGTCGTGGCCACAGCTCAGGAGCCAATAAGCCGCACGTGCGACCCTGGGCTACCACTGTAGGGCCGACCTCCGAGTTGCTGTAGTAGAACCACGAAGTGATGGAACTGGGCAGAAAGCGCCGACCAGAATCCAAATCGCCAATCCAATCCAAAAGAAATCCAATCGCCAGTTTGCGATTGACTAAGTGTAGTATTTCGCACACAGCGCCACTGGTTAGAGGAAAGAGCTCAACAACCAAAAAACATTGGAGGCGCTTCAGCTCGAGGCGTCAGCCATTTTCCTTTTAACAACTTAAAACCAGGAATGCCTAATCGATAAGCGAGTCACCTCTCTGATTGGCTGTCCTTCAGTTCCATCAGTTCGTATTTCTACTACATGTATTTTCGGCAGTGGGCACCCGTTCAGGCTCCGCCCTCTAAAAGTTGGACGAACGAATCGCAAACAGGAAATGGCATCCTATTGGTTGAACGGACGCCATTTTTGTCTTCTCTCGTTGAGCAGACAATAGTGCTCATCACTGATTCCTAACTTAAAACTGCCGCCCAGACTAGGCCGGCGCATGCGCACTGACGCCCTATGTAAAAGAACCAGATCTGGAAAATCGACCTATATTTAACGATTTTGTTAGGAATATTCCACGCAACACCTACCAAGACCGACCTAAGTATGCTATATCATCCGGCTCAGAAGGACCACCCTTCTGCTGAACCAGAATGGACGCAACGAAATGCCAACCACACCATAATAACCACAAGCAGGCAACCCAACAAATGAGGACGTGATGAAAGCTACATGTACGTTACCGTTTCGTGAAAGTTCGATCGCAGTGCTCGCACGTCAATGGAGGGGCCATTTCTCAGCATTAAACGGCTATGTTTGACTTTCAAAAAATACGCCCTGGCAAGTTGTACGGTGAAAACAGGGCTTTCGATATTCGGCAGCCCAAATCCAATGACAGTTGCTGTCGTTTCCGAGGTCCAAAGAGGTGGCCCTGTACAAGGTGTGCACTGATAAGTTACGGCGCTTCACCCAAACGCGCTACCACTTGCGACGGTTAACAAGGTCAAAGCATAAACATCGTCCGCATAGAGCAGCTAAGAATTTGTTTTACACACATTCATTTTTGCACGAATAACACTTGTCGATCTAACCTGTCTATTAAAAACGAGCCTAATCTATGAAAATTGACTCTGTAAATAAGTTTTATAACTATCCAGAAAACAGAAAAATAATTGTCAAATATTGGAATCATAAATGGGTGTCCCCTGACAAAGCGCCATGTTGGAACTCGCCGCCGTGTTTTCGAATCCATGCTTTAAAGTAGTTTTTGCAGATTAAAAGGTTCGTTCTGTTGCGCAATCGGTAACGCAACACTGTCAAATCTATTTATTTTTCTGCCGGAATCCGCGTTGCTATCTTTTCGAAATGCGAAAAATAATCGCGGGATGATTCGCACCCATTCACGAATGCGAATGTCGAACAATGGGGTGATTCATCGTTCGGAATCCTGCTATGAAATGCTCGTCGGATGGAAACTTCTTGGATGATTGGGAAATCGTACAGAAAATGCCTTCTAAAGCGGAGTCTCATTCAAGCGCCGTTATGAGCATGCACAGAGATCTGCAACAGGTATTTACAATCGTTTATACATATATATACAGTATACAGTTTATACATGTACTGTATATGATGATGAAACCTCATCAGCTATAAACATGTGATGTTACAGTGTACAACGCCTAGTATGCTCTTCCATGGCATATGGGAATGTCCATAGCAGATTGCATGGCATGTCCAGACCTAAGCTAAGATTACAGGTCCCGTATTGGGTATAGTCTGGCCATATACAAAATAGACTGAAGCAATGGCGTAACAAATTGTTGGTGGGCCCCCCTGCAAGCCATCGATAAGGGGCCCTCGGCAGTGGCGGATCTAGGATTCCGTGAAGACGGTGCGGCAGGCAAGCACTCCTCCCCCCCCCTCTCCCAGTGACGTAACATGGAAGTTGGGTATGGGAGGGGTGATCGGGCAGTAAGCACACATGGGGGGGGGGGGGGGGTATGGAATACCACCCAAGGGATAGGGGGGTACGGGGGCCCTCCCCCTGAAAATTTTCAAAAATGAGAAGCGAGATTATGAGTTTTGAGGCACTCTAAATGCGATTTTTCTAGTAAAATGTTAAATAGTTTAATGTTGTTTTTTTTTTTAAATTTTTTGAACTTAAGTTTAATCCACTTACTGTGTATCCAGGATGAAAAAGGGTGCCCCAGATACACCAACGTACAAAATGTTACCAGCAAAACGGGAAAGAAAAATGAAAGTACATGTACAATGAAAAAAAAAGAATATGCAAGGAGTCAAGGGGAGTGCGGCTGCACCCTGGGCACCCCCCTGGATCCGCCACTGGCCCT
>JAQFYZ010004096.1:0-11864 GCA_034695085.1 Cylindroiulus punctatus | reverse complement strand
TAATTTGCGATTATTGACTGTGATCACAGCAGTTTTAATGGGTGTATCATTTTCACGTTGAGCCACTGTATATATTTTCTATGGTTAACACATGCCATCAGTACACGATGTATATTATGGAGGGATGATGGAAAAGAAGCTACAGTGTAAACTAAACGAAAGTACATACCTTGTTTAGCCATTCAGCTCTTTCCACATCCGGAAAATAAATCTGAAATGAATGTAAAGTTCGCCCTTGAATAGTTATGATTGCTTTTTAGAAATGTTAGTATTGATTTATTTGATATCCTATCGGCCTACATCTTACGCCAAGATGTTTGCAACCACATGTACAATACATACTGTATACTGGCCTATGTCTGGGTTAAAGTTTAAACAATGGGGCAATTATAAAGGAAAGCCAATTTTAATGCACGGCCTTGTCGATAGGTTTTAGATTCCTCTTGGCAAACAAAATGCTTTTGCATCATGGGTGTGTCAGTACCATACCGATAACCATTACGCCTTCGCATGCAAGAATTATAGGGCGGCATTTGATCTTTTAGCTTAATTTTCGATGCATGGCATCTCAAGGTTTTCGAAAATGTTGGCAACGGAGTTAATTGGGCTGCATTATGGTAGGCAGTGGACCACATAGGGCTATCGCACCCCCGCTTCAATAGTAACACAACTCGAAATGCTACAACTTGCGCGACAAGCAAGTTTAATAAGATCTCGTAAATGAATGGATTATTATGAAGTACTAATATGGATTATTACGTTGCTCATTATTGTCGGTTTTACGTAACGTTGACGTCTGGTCGATTTTATTTCATAGGTCTACTCTATCGACTTCCAGAATATAACTAAATTGTGACACATCTCAGTTAATATCCAGGGTTTCTGTGTTACCCCAATATCCATACCCATGCCCATGTGATTTTCCAAACGGGGGCTCCATCTACAGTGTATCTGGAATGTGGAACCCCCCTGTGAGAGAAAATAGTTGTGCAATTTGACTCACACAGAGTGCAACTGTGAAAAATTCATCCCATCTGAAATCCCTGATGCAGTGCATGCAAAGCAATATTTAATAATACAAAACTGTTGATAAAAGTTAAGTTTGGAAATGTAAATTTACAAATTTCAATGTAATTTTTAATCGTTAACACTAATGTACATTTTCTGGGGTTAAATACATGTACATGTATATTCGTTAGCATAAATCAGATTTCTGATGAAGACGAGACTTGAGATCCATTTTATACGATATGACACTTCCAACTTAAGGTGTTAAAAATTGACATCTAGATGTGTTTCATATCAAATAACCTGTAGGGCTACACGTATACTGTGTACATATTTTATTGGTGATGGCAACTCATAATTATCAAAACGAAATTCTACATGTATTGTACATAGTAGGATATCATTTGGCCAATTTTGAAATGGTGACGAAAGTGAGGAGAAGAGGGCACCAGGAGCATGCGATGACATGATTTGAACGTCCCCTTCTTTTGAAAGTGCACAAAATTTAGTTCATGAAGATTCCAGCTGGTGCAAATTCAGTTATGACTTCCAAACGTGCAACATTAACGAAACAAAGTTTGTTTGAGCAGATGTTGGATAAAATAAGCAATCAACATGTCCATGGCAGTTGCTATTGTAATGTTGTGACTATACATTATGTTTAGCAAATACATGGCAGTTGCTATGGGTGCAATGCGTGATACTAATGTTATGAGTTACATCTACATGTATGACTCGCTGCAGGAAATTGGCAATATGGGTTGACAAGGTTGAGGTCAAACATCCAGCACATTCAGGCTCAGCATGCACATTTTACCAAAGTTTGAATCGACCTCTAGCCTTTTGCGAGAAGCAATCATAAATTCTAGAGCAAAATGTGCCAACCACATTGACATTTCTCGGCGGTAATGTATGCCTATACTGTATATGCATGCAGGGACGTACTGCAGTGCTAAATTAGCTGGCACGCATCGACAAAGTCTGGTTTCGAGTGTTTACGCCTCGAAGACACACTATGCATTCTTGGCCACCCACATAACTGCTAAAATAGCTTGAAAATGTATCGTACATGTCGATGCAGCTAGTGTACCTGATACAGTATATCGAAAACTGGGCTTACCCAAGAAGGAAATTTCTCAGCTGCCGACTGTTTCTGCATTTTTCTTAGGAGTTTCTTCTCGTCTAACGCGAAGGCTTCACTTAAATCTCTCCTATCCTTCCTTTGATTTTTATTGGTTTCTGCCCAAAACCACAGCAGCAGAGCTCCTATAATCCATAGAAAGCTGAATTCATAGTGACCCATCTTATATGCGAGGAAGAAGGACAGTAGTTTCAGGCCGAGCTTTTTAAGTTGTTCGACGTCCACGAAATTCGATAGGAACGAATTTTCATTTTCGCTGGCATCTTCGTTGTGTATCACAGTCGTTGTGGTGTCATAAGCTGCCATTATAAGCTAGTTATAATTAAAACTTTGCACGAGAACTACACGTACAGGCACCACTCCTCATTGCAGCTGTCTCAGTGCGGTCTGCTACTTGTTGTTCCCATTTGTGCGTATATGCATAGATTCGATGATGCCACATTTGGGATGGCGACCATGTTGAAGTTGTACGACGACCATCTTGCAACACACGTCGCCTGTCAATCGTCTGTCTTTAGCTGTATTTTCCTATAGGATAATTTTTTCTGGATTACATCATTTGTGGAGATGTTGTGCAAAATATCACTTCGTTGAGTAATGCATGCACTGTATATAATGTGCATGTAAAGTCCCATATTATCTTAGTTTATCTATCTAGTTCGGAATACTGCATAATAGAATTAGATAAGGGGGATTTCATTTGATGAGGAAGTTTGTAACAAACTGCTGATAGATAAATGTATCTTTATTTATTACAGTTGTATTTGTGAACAAATAACTGCGGTTTTGGTAGGTTTTGACATATTACGCGCGTTTGTACGTAATTTACAAGAGCGAAAATGAATGGATAAGACAGCTGACAGCTATATTAGCTCATGCATGTTGAAACATTTGTTTTTATTGGCTTTAATAATTCAAACACTGTCACCACGGCCAGGTTTATACTGAAGTATAGGGGATGAATAGG
Organism: Cylindroiulus punctatus; assembly: GCA_034695085.1. Classification (NCBI taxonomy): domain Eukaryota; kingdom Metazoa; phylum Arthropoda; class Diplopoda; order Julida; family Julidae; genus Cylindroiulus; species Cylindroiulus punctatus. The sequence goes on along the minus strand of JAQFYZ010004096.1, from coordinate 8,748 downwards.
TTATACATGTACTGTAGGCCTGTCGAGCAGGTGAATTATAGTCTACCCTGCATTCGGAATTTCGGGGTGACTGGGGTTCAAATGCTGGGTCGGCTATCCTGATTGTGATTTTTTCCCCACAATCAAAGTTTATCCCCTGAAAATTGGTCACGACCACCCCTCATTTATATTCAAAAATATAAATTTTGTCTCCATATTTCTAGACAGGCCGCACAATGAACTGACGTGAATGAGCCGTCTGTCAGGGATCTGTCGTAAATTGTGCTATTTATTTAGGAAATCGATGAAAAAGAGGGCGAAAATTCAAATTTGAATGTGCAGCAGTTGAGCGCAGTACTATCTGCCAGTCTGTCATTCGGAAAAAGCCAGATCTCTATACGTGCTGCCAGTGTGCGAGTTACCAGCAAACTGGCAAATGTTATACCAGTGTGTGGCAGTACATAAGGAAGTGTGGGTTTAGCATGAACTGGCAAATGCTAGTGTCAGGCCAGTGTTGATAGCTAGCATTTGCCAGTTCAGTGTGCAGCCTGTCTAATACTGCCGCAAAAAGTCACGAAACTGCGGTAAGCATTTGTAGACACTAGGTATATAGATTTTTATCTGTATTGGGTATTCTTTCATACACCTAAAGAAAACATTTTACCCAAAATTAGGGTACTGTAACATTAGACAGCAAGTTCTCAACCTTCATCATATATACGGTCAGGACGTATATGTACACTGAACCTGAAATTTTTAAATTGCCCGCCATTGTACGTTATGACGCAAACTACGAGTCATATTTTCCTCTGATTCTAGTAGCGAAATCTAATTGTAAAATAACATTTTCGGAACCAAAAAATTTGCGCAGTTTTTGTTGGTGTCGCCTAGTATTGCCACAATGTCTTTAAAAAAAATGTTGTAACTATTTCTTCGGTGAGAATTGGGAAATCCTAGGGAACCCCCTCCAAGGCTCCACCCCACATGCATCTGGCATCACTGACTGATAACAGATGCGACTGTTTTGTTGGCATGTGGTAGGTCTGCTTGTGACCGTAATTTGCTTCTGTTGCGTAGAAATCTTGTTACTTTGAATCAAGGAATCAAGATGTATTCCGAACGAAAGCATTCTGATAAAGAAAGGTATGAACTAGATTAATAAGAGCTATTTGATTGATTTCATTGGTTTTTTACCCTCAGTGTGATGAATGTGCAGCTGGTATTGAGTCGATAATTTTTTCGTCAGCATGCTCCCTGGTTTAGTTTTGGATAAGTTTCTATTATTATTTCGAACTGCTTTTATGACTACAATGTAGTAGAAACAATGTTCGTCATAGGCCGTATGATCTCGTATTCTGCTATATCCTTGTGAGTCTATTGGGCCTACGTACGTGTATAGCCTACTCGTGCATAGAAATCACCTTCCTGTGTGAACACATATTCTGGTCGTGGTTGCTATCACCGTCTAAAAGATGAGGTACACTTTTTGCTCCTTGTAGGGTACTGAGTTGCATATAATAATTATTTTCAGATGGATTTGTGTGTATCCTGCGTATATTAATAGTAAAAAGTCTGTGGCAGAGGGCAGGAGGATTTGTAAAGCAAAGGTATCTCATGTTTACCCTGACTGCGTCCGTTGACTATTATGTCGATGTGTGCTGTATAAAAGTAAAATGTTTAATTTATAGTGTGTTGAGAATCCAACATACCAAGAAATTCGTGACGTTCTAGCAGCTGCGGGCTTGACAGTAGGCGTCGAGGTAAGCTTGCTTATGCCTGCCTACTTTTTTTTTGCGTGTACTGATAAACATATTGGGTGATGCCATAGTTGGTTATGGGCTGCAAATTCAAGCATGTTATTTAGTTTTTCTGATGCATTGATGTGGTGGACATGCATTGGTTTCTGCAGGTATCCTTGGTTTATAGTCTCTGCAGTAGTGAATTGCAAGTAGATCACTACTATTATTTTCTGTTGTCTGCTATAGTCGTTTCCAACTTAATTGTATTTGCTACAGTTAAATGCAAATTTTATATATATCTTTTTGTATTTAATGATAGGGTTTTCCTACTGCTGGTTTTACTACTAAGCCTTGCCTATCCTGTATCCCTTGCAATTTTAATTACTATTACAGAATAAAATATACTGCAGAGAACCAAACAAAGATATGACGTTTCGTGGTCGGGTTCGTGTCCATCTGAAAAACGATGATGGGACACCAGTCATGCCTAATTTTTCTACACGTAAGCAGCAGTTTTCTTGTTACAATATTATTTAATTCAATAACCCCCATAGACCCATAGGCAAGTGTCTTTTCAGATCGTGATTTGGTTCTCACACCATGTGTGTGAATGTAAATTATCATCATTTCAAAGTTCCTATTTTCTAACGTAAAAATGGCTGTGTTGAAATGCTGAAAGTACTTGGTTATGCAATATCACCAAGTGGTTGATGTGAGATTTCCCTGTAAAAATAATAAAAGTAGTGTTCTACACATGTATATGAAAAAGTTCAATACATGTATTGAGTAAGTTTTGAAAAAAAAAATAGTGGGAATCTTTCATTGGTATTGTAACAAAAAGATGAGATTGCATATGCATCTCTTTCTGTTGTATTGAACTATTTCGCATGCAAGTCAGCTAAATGTTAAACAACATAGTTCGCCACAATGGACGATTAATTCCACAGTTTATGAAAATACCCGCTTATTATACAGGGTTGGCTGAAAAGGACTTTACAACTGTCGGATGAGGTGTCATTTTGTTGCAAAACTAATAGTTTCACTCGCATCCACCAATTCAATTTGATTTGATGACATCGACGTAAATGCCATTTTCGATATGGCCAACAATTCCCCTGAAATGAATTTCTTTCAGGCGCGATCGTTCTGATACTGACGATTTGGCAATTGGCTGCAATTTGGCTATGACTATGCTTTTTTGAAATGAATGCTCGTGGGGACTGAATTCGATATTACGACACTAATTAAAGTAAACTTCATTACTTATGATACGAACTGACACCTCACCTTATTCTGTATGTCTTCTGGATAAATTTTTAGATGCTGTCGCAATTGCAAAGTCCTTTTTTTCACTCTGTATAACTAAATTATCATTTAGGCTAGTACGCATAGCATTGACATTTCTTAATTGTAAGATGCATTATGGTGTAGATATATAAAATAACATTCTGTTAAACAGGCGAGTCTGTATTGTTCTACTTGGGAGAGACGATTCCAAAACTTAAGACAAGACAACAGAAGCAAGGTGGTAGTGAACAATCCCAACCACAACAAAGTTCATCCAAAAAAGGAAAGGGTAAAAAGGGAGGAAAGCGGTGATGATGTTTTATCTACCATGTACTATACATTTATATTAATAAAATGACCAACTTGAGAAAAATATTTATTTAAATTTGATCCAAAAATAAGGTGGCAGACTTAAATTCATTAAAATAAAGCAAGTAGCTAAAACCACTATGCCTAGTGCATTGCTCATGGCACATGTACACTGTATAGTGTATATCCAAAATGCAGCCTTTCATTTGAACAGCAGTATAAACAATTGGTACCTTTTAGTAGGTCTGAACATAAAAGAGAGTGCCAGAAAACATTTAATCGAAATAGAAAACTAAACGTGTGACGTCGGCCTTGACTTTCACATCACGAAATTCCGGGCAGTCTCTGCACGGCGATATGGAGATCTGGCGGAATTTGGGGAATGTCAACGTCAGGATGATGTCACACTTTTCGATTTCGTGTTTTCTGGCACTCTAGTACAAATACAGGGTGATCGAAAAGTTACACAACCCATGGAGGTACTTTGACTTGAGTATGAAGCAACATTCGCTAACATACGTCTTAAGAGTTCTGCATTGGCATAGTCGTTGTGTATTTGCTGCCCTTTGTCAATTTGCATATATTTATGATTCATCGTCTGTTTTTTGTTCTGATGACAAAAACAAGATATGCAATGAAATGGTAAGCTAATAGTTGGCTCATTAGGAGTATGATATCATATCTAAAGTTATTCTGAAAAAAAAAATGGTCAGTCAATTTACTGGCAAAGGAAGTACTTCGGTTAAAGATTAATTGTGTGTACCTACAGGATTAAAGTTTAACGATTCTATCACCTGAACTCCATTTCGAAGACATGTTTGGTTCCATGGTCGATTACACTCTGAAAAATGTGCCATGATATGAAAAAACATATTTTGGTTATTGTCTCATTGTTTCATGATTTACTAACCAATATAATGCACGTTTTTCCATTGATTAATTATGAGCGCTTCATTGCCAAATCGGAACCAAGACAAATGCTCCATCCATTCCAACCACCTTGGAAATGATCTATAAAGTTTTTTATACATCAATATGAAGTTATTAAAAAGAACTTTTTTTTAAAAAAATTGTGGCAGTTACAACTTTTAATGTATTAAATTGTGAGAGTTTCTGGATCAATACAATGTGCATGATATCTATGGCACGTTCCAGCTCTTACTTTGTATTCATAAAGAAGCCACCAAAGTATAGTAACAGGGATACAAAAGGGCCTGCAAGTGTTAATGCCAAGCTGATATTTCCACATATTGTTGATATCATATAGCCTAAATAAGTAAATGACCAGTTCAGCTTTGAGGATTAGTTTAATGTCAAGGTATTACAAAAGGGGCATATCAAGCCTATAGAACTCACCATAAGAACATACACATAGTGTCACCAGGCATACAATCGCACAGGCGAGTACAAATTGTATAAAATCAGGATAAAGACCTGAAATGAATTAAATAACGACATGTACACTGTATGGTAGCGTAAGAAACGCCAGATTCAAGAGCAGGAGGATAGCTACTTCAGTTATGGTTAATGTTGTACATGTACCTGTCGTCCAATAGGTAATTGTGGTAAAAATTGCAGCAATTAATACGTATAATGGAGCCTGAAACAAAAGGAAAATAGAATTATTTTATATTGCCTATGGTTCGCTTGATATCTATGAAATACAAATTTTTATGAAATTGCCCACAAAATATTTAAAGCAAACTTCAATTTGTTTACCTCTGCTAAAGTCTTTGCCCAAAAATAAGCCCCAATTCCATACATTCCATTTTCGTGTTCTCGATAAAATAGTGGGCGCTCTTTACAAAACGCCTGCAAATTTTTCAAATTACAATGAATGTAATCGGGATAATTAAATATGCATGTATTAGACTAGCAGTAAAACTTACTTCAATAACGACATAAATATTTTGATACGTCATATCGATCAGCAGTAAAAATATCACGCTATTGATGTTGCTGACACCTTCTTGATTTAGTGTTTGATGAAAGAACATCGTACTAATAAGTATCGCCACAAACTGAAATAATATTGATTATGTGCGTGATAGGGGAAAGATACGTTAAATTAATGGCCTACATACATGTATGAGATATGATTTTTCAACTTACTGTTGCTTTGAATAATTTGGTTTTTAGACTTTGTGGTTCCCTAAGAATTATTAATACTGAGCGCCACATTAGAGCTCTGAACTGTGTCAACCAGCTCGTCTTGTACATGTACCTTAACGAACGCATACAATTGTAACGTTAAAAATGCACATGTTCAATCAATTGTTTTTCAAGGAAAGAAATTGTTATCTATTTTAACAAATTACAGTACCTAGTCTCGTTTTTATTCAGTAATGAGCCCTCCTTAGGAAGAAAAATATAAGTTGTGTGGATTGTTTAATTAATTTGTTGTTTAAACTGGTTCAATTTTCCAACATTTACCTCATTGTAGCAAGTATTTACATGTATAGTTTTGTCCATGGAATGCAAAAGTGCAACTTTTTCATCCGAACCATCGAAATGGTCACAGATTGCCTGAAAACGTAACGCATTGAGTTGTGATTGAGCAATTTCAAAATTAGCAGCGATATCAATTTAACGATTATTTCGTTTGCGTTGGACTTACTTCTACTTTTCGTTTACTTTCCTCTGCCATGCCTGGAGCAATGGCCAATGTCATGATATAGAAATCTGCTGGATTAAAGCTGCTTGGGCACTCGAACTTTTGACTGAAAATTAAGTCACGTTAGATATTTGATAAAATTTAAATTTTTAAGTCTCAAAATCAATTACGATTTAAAGTATTCATATGCAGCATCTCTGCTTCCATAAAATGCAACTCTGCCCTCGGCCATTAGTAGTATTCTGGAAAAAAAAATGATTCTTGTGTTTTAGGAGTGTCATCGAGTTTTCCTGTAAAAGCGTGGAAGGGGGCTTACCTGTCAAACATGGCAAATACATCCGAAGATGGCTGGTGAATGGTGCTAATAACCACTTTGCCTTTTGTAGCCATTTCTTTTAGTACTGTGATAACATTTTTGGCCATAAATGAATCTAAGCCAGAGGTTGGCTCGTCGCAAAACATCAACGGGGGATTCGTTAGAACCTAGATTATGAGTTATTCGTGTGTAATGTTATGCATAGACACATAGTATATGGTATACATCCAGTATATGGATGGACACAAATCAATTTCAAATGCTGTACATGTACTACCTCTGCAGCAAATGCAAGCCTTTTTAGTTCTCCGGCCGATATGCTGTTAGCTGTGGTCGGATTACCAATCAGAGTATCTGCGCATTTTGTCAGTCCAATCTGAAAGAAAAATAATCTTTTATTATTTTTGAAAAGTATGCGTTATGCATGTACTTAATGTGCCTCTTCCTGATGCTTACTTTTGATTGCTCTTAATTTTTTTCTGAAAGATTTTAATTACCTCAATAATTATTTCTTCTACTCTCTTCAACCGTTGATCATATGGTATCTCTTTGTTCATTCGTAACAGGGCCTGCAATTTTTCATTAATTAACTTCGGAAACTTAAATCTAAAGTTACTTCTGCGTGGAAAATCAACAATTTGAGTGCAGCAAAATAAGTTGATTGATATATTTTATTTAATAGAAATAACCATTTAATCTCTCAACACGAGTCTTTGAGGGTTATTTACAATAGTATTCCACTTTGTGTTCATGCAGTAGGCCTACCATGCGTATTTGCGCTTGAACAAACATTTTATTTTTTCTTGTTATGATTGAAAATACCTGAAAAATGAGTTGTTCTCTGACAGTCAAGGTTGCAGCGAATAAATTTTGCTGTTGCACGTATGCTGACATCCGTAGAAAAGCTTCTTGTGAGACTGAGTTTCCACAAATTTTCATCTCACCATCTACTAAGAGATTACTAGCTGTCCTCCTGGTTAATACGTTTAATAAGGTAGTCTTACCAACGCCGCTAAAATAATGATTTTTTAGAGAAAGTATGAGCGTATGCAACAATGTCACATTTTAATCACTGCAGTCAATTAATGAGTATAATATAAAAATTATTAAATATGTGCGTAATGTAAGTAATGTCAAAATAATAATCTAACGCCTGATGCGTGTTCAGATAGTATCATGTTTGCTTGAAATGTTGACCAGACTTACCTTGCACCCATTATTGCTAGCAATTGGTTGGAGTGAGCAATGCCGTTCACTAAAGTATGAAATGAAATCGGTAAATATTGCATTGCTTGCCTTTCCCGTTTTTATAAGAAACACTGATTTTCCTACCATTTTTCAAAATTTGCTTGGAAACGTTGGTTTCTGATGCAGACGAACAACATTTTGACCAACATGATTTTGTTGGATTTGGTAACAATACATTTATGTTATGCCAGGAAACCGACAGATTTTTGTTAAGGCTTCTGTCGAAGTGAATTAAAGTTTCTTCGTTAAATATATTTTTTGTTTCCTGAAATGAATAATTTTTTTACCATTAATTTCCCTTTTTACCAGCTGTTGTCAACTTGGGCAATAAGCTAATATTAAAAACTGCAGAAAAAAATGTCATTGTTACATTCGTTGATTCACGAATCATTTTTTCTCATACTAAAAGCGATTTATAGATTGCACCAAAAAGACTAGATGGATTGCTCCCCGCTGAGAACAATTGTATTTCTAAAAATAACGGTTTTTTAGACAAGAATGAATTAAAAATGATAGGCCTACAGTATGGCAATCAGGTAGAAAAGCGACAAACTCATCTCAGTTACATATCTCGTTGGATTTTGACATGCAACGTTTTCCTACACCATGATATAAATATTTCAATGTTATTAATTCAAATTCGTCATTTTTTGGCATATCTCATTGTCCTTGTCGGGGTGCGACATGTACTTACTAGTTTTTTGTAGGCATACTTCTCCATATTTTTATCAGATACTCGTATGTGATCGTTCGCTGCAGACACCACATTTGTGTGTGGTGCAGGTTGTGCTCGGTTTGCTCAGGTGATTTTCTGCTTATGTCTATACTGAAAGGCTCAGTCCTGCGAAATACTTGTACATGTGCATGCTATTAGAACAGTAGAAATGACTTGCAGAGAATATTTTTCTATGCTATGGTCGCTGGAATACATGTTAACTCGTTTGTATACTCGTTTTGCATATATACGGGCACCACAACTGTGTGTGTATATTAAAGTACATGTTGTGCTCACTGCTCGGTTTGCTCAGGTGGTGTTCTGCTTATGTCTATGCTGAAAGGCTCAGTCCTGCGAAATACATGTACATGTGCATGCTATTAGAACAGTAGAAATGACTTGCAGAGAATATTTTTCTATGCTTGGTCGCTGGAATACATGTTAACTCGTTTGTATACTCGTTTTGTATACAGGGTGGACCAGATATCTGGGCCTCTCAAAATAACGTTCAATCCGCTGGTGCTAGGAAAAGTGTGCTTAC
>JAQFYZ010004095.1:0-11873 GCA_034695085.1 Cylindroiulus punctatus | reverse complement strand
CAACATGTACCTTAATATGGGCCCTGTCCAGGATATTCTATGAGAAAGTGGGCTTCTCCTAACAACTGCTAGGCTGGCAGTGATTGCCTGGTGGTTAGGGAAGTTAAGAATTCACACCGTTTGTTTAGTTTTGGCTAGGTTAGGTCAAGCACAAAATCTACATAAATAAACAACAACAAAATTGGATAAATTCCAACAGCTAGCACAGGTTTCATTCTTGCATATGTAGCCACATAAGCAGAGTAAATAAAATATTTTGGGCACAATTGAGCAGGTACTATACTAGATTTTATCCAAAAAAATCTTTATAACATAATAATGCAACGCGAGATGCCAGCAGAACTCAGTGCATGGCTGTCACCTCCACCATATACAAAAGTCGTTTTTGAAAAAATCCCCCAAAACGAGCATTTTTATGGAAATGCTCGGCCCTTATCGTGCATCTCTATTTCGTCGAAATGCTCTTTGGTAAAAAACGCAACAAGGGTCTAAAAGGGACCGTTATGTTGTATATTTTTTTGGCGCAATCCCCACATTATGGGAGTTTCTTACTGGTTTTTTGCAAAACGAGTACAAATGTGTCTATAAACTGATAGCCCAGTCTAACATTCGTACAAAATGCGCTGAAAGAGATATTAAAGTTAAGAAGACGAAAAACGAGGCCTCGGGGACACTCGATTTGAGTAAAAAGAAGCCGAAAAATACGACATGTAGAAAGTTAATTAAAATCTGCAAGAAGCCTCAGAGCAGATGTCATTTTTCAGGAACGTCTCCCAAATAATTGCGGATCAAGAATCAATTTGCGTCGGAATACCTCGATGCCAGTTTCTCGTAATTCAATATTTCGGTTTTAATCAAGTGCATGTGTGTATTTCCCTCCACTCCACTACGGTATATGCCCCGCTCCAGGAAAGGCAGTGGTTAGGGGCAGCTAAACAAAAAATTGTAAATACTAAAAAAATCAAATAAGATAAATATTGATAGCTAGGACAGGTGAAAAAATATGCCAATGTAATAAATGCTATATTGTTCATTGTTTATAAACATGATGCACATTGTAATACGTTTAGATTATTTAAAAACAATTTTGATTAGCTTTTTAAAATAAACAATTTCATCATTGATTTCTTCCACAGAATTGCTCGCTTCAATTGATAGCTCGAGTTTCTTGACTTTGTGTCGAGATTTGCTAAATTTCCCTGAGTTTATTCCAATAATGCAATCTTCCCTGACTTTACCATGCCTTTCCAACATCCCTGACTTTTCCAGAATTTTCAGGTCTGGGAAACCCTTGTGTAATTTTGAATTTTAGTGTTCAGCATGAAGTTTCGTTTTAAAAGCGGAAAAGTCAGGGAAGTTGAAAGTTCCATTTCTAAGGGACACGTTAGGGGCGGGTCCTGGAATGTTAACTTACACTGCACCACCCCTGAAATGTTTCGTTTTTCGAAAAAAAAAAATTCAGTTTATCGTTAGTGAACGCTAGGACCTGATCACGTTCGATTCGGGTTGCATCAAAACGACGGAGTAAGGTTGATGACCAAAGTAATATCCGGAAATAAAAGTTTGATAAAACGAGCGAAGTAAGATTCGGGTTTGGGAAAAAGCCGAAGGGAATCGTAAAAAAATGTCGTTAAAATGGAGAAAATCCTCGTTTTTACAACCGAGGCCGAGGTTCAGTAAGGCGAGCGCAGAAAACTAGGCTAGCTGCATAACTGCTAGTAATAAATAACAAATCATTCCAATCTTCCGTCTAATAAGGCGGAAAATTCGGGCGAAATCAGCGCCATCTTCGGAGGAAGGAAATTTAGTTGCTGCGTTTGCCGTCTGTGATAAGTTGCCACGATGGCACCACCACGCTAGTCACGCTGTTTTATGACGCGCCCCCGCGGCGCCCATCCATCAACCCAATGCAAACCAACAAGTTCCATTTCACATGCTATATGCATTTTGAATCAGGGGCCATCCATAAGGTTTGTTTTCCCCTATTCATTGAAATTTACATAAATTCATGCAAAAGTTCTTTGAATGGATTTCGATTATCCGGACAACCCCTGGTCCCGATTAGTCCGGATAATCGAAGTATATGTTATACATGTTATATGATAACTGTATATGTTAACGTATTATTTTAATTTGCATCAACGAACGTTTTCATGCCCAAATCGATAGTTGAGAAACGGAAAATCTCACAGCTCAAAACGACCACTGGCCATAATTATATGACGTCACCATTCTGCATCAATTGCGATATCATAGGCGCATGACCAGTGCACGTGCCACTTTTAACATTACATTTACCGTGTGATGCAGAACGTTTACGTCATCAACATGTCCGACTAGCATTTCAAAATTCCGTCATTCGTGTGATTGCGAGAAAACTATACACATTTGAAGGCGGAAAACGACTGCAATTTATTACTATGGTGATATTATTTATAAATAAATGTTTTCTACGCATTTTGGGAATTTGTGAGATTTCCCTATTCGGCCCCTGCCGTAATGGCGACGGAGGTACGGCGCTCCTATGAAGGTCTTTTATGGAGGCCTATAAAGCATCGGTTTATTTTCAACGATTTCATCATGAGAGGAATGAGGGCGCCTCGATAGGACATAATCCAGAAAATGTTCCAAACATGGTGAAAATAAGGGCAGCCAACATATGTGCCCCAATTTGCGATACGGGCACAACAAGACCAGTGTCGTTTGTAATTCACTATTTCGTGATTGGCCCGGTGAGAATTGCAGAAACGATTTCGATTTACAGGGTGTCTACAACTTCTCGCAGTGTCCCCTTAGCATGTTCCTCGCATTTCAGGAATGAAACACATCATCAAAATCGACCATGTTAATAGCCAGAGGAGGAGAATAATAACGCTAATGGGTCCTTGGATAATAAATGCACAGCACACATGTAGCAAGAGCAGCAGCAGCGCCATTTATCAGTTTTATAAGGTCGCCCATGCAGCAATTACTTAATGGGTCCCATATATCAGGTCCCACCCGTTGGAAGTTGGCTGCCAACTTCCGGAATGAGCAGCTCTCAGCGCCCCCTGGCTCCTCCAACAGGTCGCCCTTGAATCTGATGGCCAGATGAATTTAATCATGGGGGGAAATTGCCAGAATTCTCGAAGCCAGTTTTATGTTTTCCCGTGAATAACGGCGCTGATGGCAACGATGCAATTAGCGCTGGTATTAAAAGCGAAAACGGCCGGAGCGCCGTTATTAACGCCTTTTTATCAGCGAACAGATGATGCAACCGGATGCGGGGTTTGCAAGATTAAACCTGCGAATGGGATTTGCAGAGGAAATTATGAGCGAACAGGGTGGCTCGAAAGTCACCGTATCATGGGAAATTGGTCAAAAATAGGAATTGGTTAACATGATGGAAAAACTAGATATACATATTTCGTTAAGGCCCATTGAAAGTGCGTTGTGACTTTGGGGACACCCTGCATACGATTTCCAGAAACAATCTCCTTTCCTAATCAACATATTAAAATAATTTTTATGTTAACATTAACAGGGACTCGCGTTTTTTGGGATGTGCTCTTTTAAACTTATGGAAATGTATATGATATTAATAAAAACGATACATGTCATTCTATGTTTGACCTCTTATTTTGCTTTTTGGGTGATAGATGGCAGCACCTGCCATCTGAATGGGAATAGAAGAGATTTACTGTCGTTGGCGAAATAAAGAATATCTGGAAAAATTCTAAAAACGAAATGTCTTTTCATTTTATATAGCGCAGGAACTTACTATCAATATAAACTGTGAATTAAAACATTTCGTTTCATTTGAAATTATCATATCTGTCCAAAATTATCAAAATTCAATTGCAAAAAATCCCTTTCAACGGGTCTTAATTTGATTGATTTTTAAAATCAGCACAGCCTCGGTCCTTCTTGGAACTGATTCGCTACAATGTGGACAGGTTTTGACCATTCATTCATACACTTACACCTGTATGCTTGAAGCTGTTCTAAATCTGAAGATAATTTCAAGAAGTTCCGCATTTTGCGGAAGGCCCTTTCCCCGCGCCTAAGGTAATTCGCCCACTTATGATTTCCATCATGGAGTAATTTTCTCCATGGCGTTATGATAATGGCCTCAACTATTTTAATGAGAATTTCTCCCGACGCTAATATCTGCTGCAAAATGCGGCAGTGCAACGAAATAAAGAGATTCGATTAAGGTTATTATCATTAGACGCTCTTTTAATAATAGCCTTTTCTTGGAATTTCTCGTTTGGCCAATTATTTGTTATGGCGCTTCAGCATCTGGCTGTTCGCGAATCTATTAAAAAGTCACGGCGTGGAAAACCGCAAAGTGGTTTTCAGCCATTATTGTTTAACTTAAATTCATTAATCGGAGGATTAATTCGGTTATTTTATAAGATACTGATAAACTATGTACAGGGTGTCTATAAATGATGGTGGCTATGCGTTTCGCATTCGTCGTACGATCACAATTAATGTGAAAATTCACAGAAAAACTCTCCGTGTTTATTTGGACATCAATACGTTATTAAACGTGCCCCCCTAGCGATTCTGCATTGAATTGAATCGAATCTGTGCTTCTTTCCAGCGATTTCGTGAATTTTTTGCTGCCGCATTATTAGAGATATGGTAATCGAGTTAGGGGCAATCAAACAAGCGTCTCCAGTGGTGAAATGTCAACGCCTTCCGCCGCTAGAGGGCGCCAAGTGGTAAATTGCAAGTTTCCACTCCGCGCCATCTAGCGGCGGAAGGCGGTGATATTTCACTGCGGGAAAATTCCAACCAAAACTACTAAAGATGATTGTTCGATATCGCCAAACCCAACCCCCCTATCTTTAACCGTCAGGGAGCAAAAATTCACGAAACCGCTTCGAGCATTTGTCGACACCCTGTATCTGCAAAAGTGCATCCAAATGCATTTACAAAGGTTGGAATTTTAATAAATATTTATATCTGCTTAACGACTTGCTTTTATGAATGTTAATGCAACTGCACGTTTTTGTATTTAGACTCTAGACTGTTTTACTACAATATTTTGATCAACTCGCATAACACCAGTGTCATCAGTGATTGCCCATCACAGGGGGATGTTAAAAATAATGTCTAAGTTTGTGGCGTTCAAATATTACGTCATTGCTAGGCACCTGAGTCCGTTATATGCCTAGTGCCCTTACTTCAAGTGCAGGGGCCTTAAGCCCGCCTGACGTGACCTTTTAAATCTCCGAGCAAAAAATTACGTTTTCCCAGACGCATTTTGAGATGCTCCACCAATTTCTCCTAGTGATTCATTAAAATGTGCATTTTGAAAAGATCTCCCTCGTTCGTCCTTAAATTCCGACATAAATATGAGTACCGAGTAGAGAATTCAATCGGGCACGTATGATGCGATTAGAGACCTTAAATATAAAATAGGGTTTGATCGCATTTCAGTCGTATTTGCACACTAACATCGCGTTTGATGAACTGTGTGTTTCATATCTTATTTGTCAATTCCGGGGGGGGGGGGGGGAAAGAGGGCTTGTTGAAAATCACGATTTTAGATAACGTAATATAGTTCTCACTTATAGAGGTGACCAGGGGCGGATCCATCCACGTTCCTTATAGGGCTGCAGATCATTTTTTGAACGGTTCTCCTTTTTGCATTTTTGCAAAATGTTTGCAAGAACAGGTTTACTTTTATGCATGAATTTTGCAAGAACCGGTTCAAAGTTTTCGTCCTGAATTACGAGTACAATGGAAATCTGGAGTAAAATTCGAGGTGTTGGGGGTGGGACCGAGATATGCATCCCAGTTATAGAGGTTTCTTGTCCAGGGCCCACTTATCCAGGTGTCGACCTGGTCAACGCCCTCTGGTGGTCGACTGGAGTTAATTGTTTCATTAGATCAGCCTTACATTGATTACAATGCCAAGAATAGTCAACGAAAGATAAGAAGGGCATAAAAGCCCATTGATAAATTGGGGCTCGGACGCTGTGGGCATACTAACAAACTTCGTGGGTTGAGGGGTTAAACGCTGGGTGGTGAGGGGGTGGGGGTGGGGGTGGGGGTGGGCTATGAGATAGCTTTGATTAAAGGGGGGGGGGGAAGTTGACCGGCTGGAAAAACAACGGCAATGGAGCGGAAGAAAAGCCAGCAGTCTAGTCGTTTAGCGAAATAGCAAATTGCCTGAATAATAAGAAACGAAATCCCAAGTCCCAGAGACGCCTGGGAGATAAACAAAGAGAATGCCACCAAACAATGGGGCAGACAGGGTGCGTTCAAAGTCGAGCTTCATCAAACTGAGGACATTTTATTCAATTTTATGCACCCGCAGTCAGCATTCGAAATGTCATGTGGGGAGAGCTTTAATTGTTCCGAATTTTAAAAAAAAATTGTAAAAAGGAAGGAAAAATGAAAGCAAAACATAACACGTGTAGAATACCCAAATGATGTGGGAATAATGTAAAAAATACACTTGACAAAAAGTACTGAAAATGTGTCCGAAAATGCATCTGATTAAGTCACGAATTGGGACTTTCGGTAATTTTTACTAATATGGTATTTCTGGCCACATTTTCAAACATAGTCTGACATTTTTATATGTATACATTATAATATATTGTATTACACAAATTCAAAAGATTTTGAATTATCGTGTAACGTTCCCAGTTGAAACGAAATATTCAAAAATATATTTCATGATATAATCAAAATATTTTTAAAATGCTAATTAATATATTCTAAAGTACATAAAATATTTTTATTGAAATATAATTTTGTTAGGCTTTTCACTATACACAAATGAATACCTCAAAACATTTTTATGACTTCGCGACTACATTTAATGAAATATTATTTTCGAAAATATCTGCAATATATCCCATCCTCATGTGGGTATGTACTGTAGTTCCCCTAAAAATCCTCTGATCAAATCTTAGTGTAACTATTGACTTTTCCATGCTACTGTATATTCTTCAGAACTTAAGAAACGCCCCTGGATGGTAACTACGATGTATATAAAAAGATGATGAGCGACTCGAGACATTTCAAATTAGTGAGAAAAAAACCGTCTTTGTCGAGTTTGCGTCAATTCTTAGCGTGAACGTCGATTAAGTTGATTAAGAAGCCGGGTATTGATTGGCCAGCCATTATTTCCTGTAGTATTAAAGTGTGAAGTCTCAACTTTAAAGTTCTTTTTCTTCGCAAAACCAAACTGCGGTGATCGGGTTTAGAGAAGATAACAATTAACAACCGAGCTGCTCCATCGGGTGTATCAAGAAACGTCTATCAAATAAACCCCTGTGTAATCCGAAGATTTAAAATCGATACAAGCCCAAAGTTACATAACCCAAAGCGTAATAGGGCCCTACACGGGCAAAATAATGTCAATACTGGAATCGTCAATTGTAGTGACAGTAGTGTCATGGTAGTGCCCATACAACGCACAACACTACACGGTCAGTTTTACCTACTCATATGACAGAGTACAGAGACGCACAAACGATTTTATTGGCTCATTTTGGAGCCCACTTTATTGGAGGCGGAGATGTGTGCGCGCCTGGAAATTCCGTCATGATTTTGTCTTCGATGAGCGGACTTGCTGATAACGAAATCGTAACTTGTATTGCTATAATTATAGCATTCATCATACTGAATAATCGAGCGTTTGGCGGTAACGACTTGCTACTTTCTATATTTGTCAAACAGATGGCGCCACATGGCGGAGAAGGATCAGAAAAACCCTCAAGTTTGTTTTGCTGAGATTCGAACTCAGGATGTTCTGCTTGCTAGACAGGAGCTTTAGCCAACAACAGCGCCATGACTATGGGATATGCAAGACACAACCTACATGTCATTAAAATTGGTTTATGATTAAAATCAAGGCACGTACAGGATGGAACAAGCGGCCTATTGGTTCGTTTGACAAGGCACAGGGTCGCACAAGCCGTCTATTAACTAGTTCTTAAGCTTTCCGTGACAAAGGAGTGAACAATGCAATCAACGAGGGAATGATCAGTAATTATCCGAAAATCCAGATAATCGTCATTATCGAACATCACTCCGTCGATCAACCCATTACAGATCACTAATTGCTTAGAATGTGTAAAATTAACATTCTTTTTGCTCATGTAGGGACCGCATATAGATGTTTCAGAAAACGAGATCAGTTTGCATGCAAAACACGTACTGAATGTCGTCCAGTGGTCGAGCCATATTTATATTCAGCTCCAATCTGGTCAGTTCGAATCAACCACATGCTTCGAGTATCGAAATCATAAGTCATGTAATTCAACCCCCCCCCCCCTTCCACCCAAAAAATCACGAAATTGGATGGGAAACACATGTTGGTAACAAGATCAAGTTGCAACAGCAATGAACTTGAAAAACCAATCTAGGGTGGCCTAACTGAATGGAATTCTAAATTCGCGAAATTGACAGTATTTGGGGGTGTTCGAGTATAACGCCAACATTTTGGGTGTGGGTCTATGAAATGCCGAGCTATCAATTTAACATTAAAATTGGGTGAAAATCCATCACCTGTCATCCAGTAGTATTTAAAACATGCCACTAAAAGTGCCAAATTTGATAATGCGCTTTGTCACCATATACAATTTTTTTTACCCAGTTTTAATATAAAAAAATCGTGTGGTTTGACATTTTTCGGTCAAACTAAACTGGGAGGGTTGAAACTGATTACTAAAGCTATGTAGGAAGGGGGAAGGGGAATTCAAAAATCACGATCCTGTGATCAAGTAACACTTGGTCGCTCCCTTTCTATTATTTCCACAAAAACGATTTTCTGATTATGCATCACTAGTCTCCCTGTGTATTTATCTACATCAGTCCCTAGATAATTGCTAAATGCATTGCTTGATATCAATGTTGCTATTGTTTGAAAAAGTTGTCCTAAATTTTGAAAATAATCTTACAGAACGCAAATTCTTGTGGAATTCAGAAACTTCAAAATCATCCAATCACCGACAAGGTAAGTTAGTCAATCAACTTCCACCAATTTACCGTCAATTCAAAATATATGTAGATACATTAAAAATGCTGGCTACTAGAAAATATTTCCAAATCAACGTTTAGATTTAAAGAAATTACGGTATTTGTTCATAACATGTTTTACCAACATTCGACGCATTAAAAACCTATAACTTCACAATAAATTGTAAAGCAATTCATTAAAGCATCTTTGACGTCCCATTAAACTGTAAAGTTTTGAACGTTTGAACGTCACCAATTTTTGCCACATTGAAAAATCTATAACTTCACAATAAATTGTGTAAAGCATCAGCATTCGATGCATTATATAATCTGCGGCACCACATTAAATTGTAAAGTTTTGAACGTTTGAAATATAAAAAAAATCTTGAAGATCATAACACGTTCTTACCAACATTCTATACATTACCGAATCTGTTACATGTAATTTGCATTACATTTTAGAGTATTTGCAGGTGAACGTTTCAAATTAAAAAAAAAAACTGAATAAAATCAAATGAAAAACCCGAAAATCTTAGTTTCCACAGTAATTCACTAACATTTTAACATTAAAACTAGCTTATAAGATGGTGTGGGATGACCTTTGTGCTTACCTTGGAGGTCAGATGTGCCTGCGAGGTGGACGCTACGTTGTGGTGCCTGTGGTCCGCCTGGTGTTGGTTGTGTTGCTGTTGTTGTTTCTTCAGGATTTGAAAGGCGCAAACGGCGCTGTAGGAACCGGAACCGTGAACCATTTTTGGCAACCGCAGACCGGAAGCAGCACTAGGGGTGGTGGGGGCGTAAACTCACTTTATATGGGGGGGGAGGGAATCACGGAGGCGCCACCAAGATCCTGGAAGAAAAAAAGCAATATGTAAATGTCAATGTTAATGCAGTTTTAAAACAGATAGCACAATGCAAATAAACAAGCACTGCGTTTACATGCAGACGTCAAGTGGATTCTGGTTGCATTCTGAGACGCGGGAACCTCCAGGGTGGGTTCCATAAGGCCCAGTTCTAGTGTCGAATTTATGCTCCCTGCCATCTCAGAATGCCACACTTAATGTAGTGAACATAGCGAGTCACGAAATTTTACTGAAAACTTAATAACAGGATGCAGTCCTGACAGTGAAAATCAGAGAAACGACACTGGAAATTAAATTGAGTTGCAATCAATTAAATTCCCAAAACTGTCGAAAGTACTTTGCAAAGATGCCAAAAGTGCAAAACTGATGGGAGAGTCAAACACAGTTAACGGATATGATATGCAAATGTGCAAACAATATACGACTATAATTGAGGGGGGACCTAAAAAATTTAATGAAAATATGGTAAAATTGGAATTGAACAAAATGCACAAAACGGTCAAAAATATTTAGCAAAGCCGCCAAATATGATGGTCAGATGGGAGTAAAACACAACACAGCTGATGCATAAACGTGCAAACACCAATTTACGACCCCACCAGAGGGGAAAACCATACATAACCTAAAAGTTGTGATCAAAATCAGCAGAAATTATACAGCTAAAAGCTTCACGACAACGAACGAAGATTGCTGGGCCACCAGTGTGCAGTTTGACCAAACAGCCATAAAACATCAAAGCAAAGTTCGAGCAAAATGGCCAAAAATTACCACAGGACAAGCCACCGAAAGATGATGGAGAAAAAAAATCTTACAGTACGTCGACTGGCGTTACAGGTCAAAAATCCGGGAATTGAGGGGGGCGGAGGATGCACCCATGGTCAAAGTTCAGTGGAAAAAAAAGCCTAATGATCTTGCAGGGTGGTTGGGCACGGAGCTAACACGTCCTGCATCCAACAACTGTCATTAGCAGAACGATATTTGCGAGTCTAGACAAGTCCCAGACGGGGAGGTGTGGGCCGGGCGACTTGATGAGTCGAAGAATTGTGAGGAAGATGCTGGAGAGATCGTTCTTGAGCCAGCAAAAGCAGAGTCCGTGCTCGCCGGCGACGCTGCTCGACGAAGGCTGGGAAACGGCGTCGAAATTCGTGTCGAATGGCGAGGAGACCAACTTACATGCGGCAGGGGTCGGGCTGGAAAAGGCGCCGTTCACGATGCAGCAGTGCGACGCCAGCGACGCCAAGCGGACGACCCCCAAAGCTCGGCAGAAAACTGGATGGTAATGGGCCAAAGGACACTGAAATGGTCGAGCAAATGACCCATATCACATTGCACTACTGGTTAATCAGGGCCGGATTAAGGATGAGGGGGGGGTGGCAATTGCCCCGGGGCTTCCTTTCTAGGGAGGGGGGGGGGGGGGTGAGACACCCTTGCCAGAGGCCCTTCACCCCTTTAGAATGGTTTTCAAAATTATCTGTTTTGGTTATACAATTTTGATGGGCGCTTCTGTTTGCAAATTCTTTAACAGATATACATGTAGGTCGCACTGGGACGTCCCTACAAATTTGACCATTTATTTCATTCATATAGATATACAAGTAGTTAGTGACATATCCAGGAGGGTTTGGGGGTTGTAACTCCCTCCCCATTGAGTTGAACAAAATGTTTGAGGCTACTTGAAAAATTGCACTGCCACAAAACTCATATTTTGTTTCTAATTTTCTAAAATTTTCCTTGACACTCTTGTCCCTCCCTCTGGGACGGGGGAAGGGGGGGGGGGGGGTTTTGGCCAAAAAACTATAGGAGCAAAACGAAATCCGACTTTACGGAAGAACGATAAATCCGCAACGGAATTATTTTCACAAAACAAGGAACATTTTCAGAAAACAGAACAAGTGCATGCTGCACATGCACTGACTCTCATTTTGCACGTGCATAAAATTGCCCCTTGGCATGTGCACGCCAGCACGTCTATAGTCAAATCAACGAGAGAAGACAAAAATGGCCGCCGTTCAACCAATAGGATGCCATTTCCTGTTTGCGATT